>JBBMOL010000428.1:0-17404 GCA_037954665.1 Laguncularia racemosa
AATGCATGTTTCAAGAAAATGGGTATTCAGTAAAAGTACAAATCCTTATTTAGTACAATCTCTATGGAATTAAGACTAGAAGTGGGCTTGTATTATGAGATTGATTGGTTGTGAGCTAAGGATAGTGTCAAGTTAAACAAAATTCTTGAAATAGTATTCTACTTCCTATAGGGACTCAACTTTGAACTGGATGAGGTATGAGGAAGATTAATAAGTTAAAAGGCATTTCATGACTTAAAGGGTAGTGTTTGCTGAGGTTAGAAGAGAGGAGCTATAGATGTAGCATGATGACTTTAAGGACCGGTGATTTGAGCTTGGTGTGATTATTGTTGGATACCAAATCACATGACGTTTGTTGGAAATTACACAGCAAGCCTAAGCATTTGACGTCAATATGATATAAGGGGCTTTAGAAATAGCTTGACTTCTTGAGACCGACTTTAAAGAAAATTCCAATTGTGTTATAACTCTTGTTGTGGATCGAATTACTATTATTCAATGTATAGTCAAACAATTCCTTGATTAGAGGTGGTGAAAAGTTGATTGAAGCATGCCCTAAGTTTGTGTTGTTTAGAAAGATGTTGATTATCAAGTTATGTCTTCAATTCTACTTGACAATACTAGAGATGGTTGTTGGATAATAAACTATATACATATGATGTTGTAATTAGAAATTAAATAAGAGTGATTTTCTTCCCAAGTTTCTTTAGAGACATTAGTGGATTCTATTCAGAACAATGCATTGTGGTTAAAAATGACTCAAAACAAGTTTATGTTAGAACTAATGTTGTAATTTTTAAAAAATTGATTGTATTATGGTAGTTATGCTTAGGGTGAGTTATAGTCATTGAAAGGCTAAGGTAGCGTTTGGTTATTGATATTGGATAGGATAAGGATTAAGTACAAAACAAGGGTTGGGCAAAAAAAAATTTTGTACCACGTTTGGTTTATTCAGTACTGGATAATGATTTTTTGTGCTGTTTAATGTTTGGAATTGTAAAGTATTGGATTAAACATAGTAAATTTGATAATTATACCATTTTTAATTATATAATGATTATTTATGCATATTTGATATTATTATAAGAAAATACGATTTGAAGAGGTTATAAATTATATAAAATAATTTGTATAAATCCATTTATTGAAAAAATTTTAATATTTCATATTATAAATTATAACAATTTGTTATATTTAATAAAATAACACGTTCTAAACATTTTATTAGTAATATGAAAATAAAGTTTAATACTCTAAATCAGCTATTAATATAATTAACACATACAAAATATGGTCACATGATTGGCATTTAATTAGAACATGCACATCAAATGTGCTCTAACCATCACAAAATATCAAAAAAAAAATAGTTTGATGTGTGTAGAAGTCAATGAAAGAAGTCTTAATTATATAAATATTATAAACATTTTTTCCATTAACCCATAATACGCCTAACAAATGCTAGGCATTGTTATCCTTCCTTGGAACAACATCCTCCCTTGGAGGATTAGCAATTTTCCTTGCAAGTAAAGCAAAATCACTCTTAACATCACTTATGCTCTTTTAAAATATAAATATAAATTTAACAACATATTTCGCCATAGGATGCTTGCGAGTTAGTTGCATAGATGGATCACATGAGGCATAGTTAGAGGCTTCAGTAGACTGTGGTACTTGTTCTAATTCCATTGCTTCACATCTGTAAATGTCTCTCAGCCTTTTTGCTATTTGCTCTATCATTTCCAAAAATTCTTTAGAGCCTTTCAAACTTTTTAAACTCTTTATTGGTATGATTACCAACCTTTTGATGTTTCTACGTATCAATAGAAATAGTTATTATAACAACAAAGAATTAACTTAAAGAAAATGAGTATATTTTAAAATAAAGATAATGTTAATTATACCTCCATATATTTGGTGGGGACTATATCATTATCAACTATAATACATTTTTTAGCATTATCTCAACCAAATCCACTAGTATTATTCATTATGTCAACAACCTTTACCAACTTAATTGGCTACTTCTTTATTTTGTTAACAATTTGTCTAACATTAAGATTGATTTCTGGAATGTGACTTTTCATTTTTTTTAAAGCTTCTTCATGAGTCACATTCTTAAAAGTCTCATTTTCTTTTTTGTATCCTTCAATAACTAACTCCTTCAGCACTACCTATAACGTTTCTTCCTCAACTTGGCTTCAAGAACGCTTAGTTTTTTTATCTCTACTATTCATAATTGTAAACCAATCTATATTGTAAGTAAAAATGCAAATAAATAAAATGTAAGTTATGCATACAAACAGTAAATAAAATATTTTAATTTACATCACAACATAAAATTAAAAATTTAACAACCAAATGATTTCAATAATATATAACTAACGAAAAATCAATAGTGATAATGATCCAACATACATAATCAAAGAAAGTACAATAATTAAGTGACATTCTCGTTCTTATGACGTACTCTCCATTCATTGTACATCTCTTGTGCTAAGTTATTCCTCATTTGAGTCCATTCTTCAGTAGCTTCTATCGTTTCGAATACATCAATTCCATTTTCTCCAATTGGAACTTTATCACCTTCTATTACATTGTGTTCCAACGGGTCTAGTGGCATATAAATTCGAATGAAATTGTGTAGTAGACAATAAGCTAGTATCATTCAACATTGTATTTTGGTGGGATAAAATGATGGACTCCTTAGAATACCTCATTGCTTTTTTTTTTTTAAATTCCAAAACATCTCTCTACAACATTTTTTACCCTTGCATGTCTATAGTTAAATAATTTCTTACGATTTTGAGGCCTATGTTGACTTGTAGCCTACTCTTGAATGTGATAACGCCTTCCTCTAAAAGGGGAAAGAAATCTTGATGCATTGAAATATCTACCATCCACTAGATAGTATAAACCTAAAAAGAAATGTAACTACATAAACTTACATGAAAGTTTGTTATTGAATAGATAAAATGAAGACAATTTATTTTTTTAAAGTGTATACCGAGTGCAACTCTCAAATCATTAGATCAAATGACTGCATTACGTAATACTCTAGAATCTAATTCAAACCCTTCCCAGCCTGCTAATATGTAGATAAATTTCATGTCACAATCACATACACTTATAACATTCATTGTAAGATGCCATTTCCTTGTTCGATACCTAGGTCTATCTGCAACTAGTGTTGTAACTGCAATGTAGGTACCATATAATGCTCCCAGACAATCCTAATATGTTCCCAAACAAACAAAAACAATTGTATTGAAGGGAAAAAAAAATCTATTACCTTAAACCATTTCCATCATTCGTCAATGCAATCTTGTGGTACTAGATTGGGTTTTGCAAGTAACATATCTTCTAACCTTAACATAACAACTAACACTTGATGGCAATTTCTATTAACAGTCTCACCTAATTTACAAAATCTCACTTGAATACTTCCATTTTTTGTATGATGCACAAGGATGTTAATAAAAATCGCAACTTGTTCTTCAACCGTTGCTCTCCCATTATAATGCATTCCCCCTCGTACTCTAAGGAGTTCACAAAGATGTGCAAAACTATTCTTATACATCCTTAATTCAAATAAACAATTCATATCACTTCCATTAATAAATGAATCATTCACCTCTTGACATGTTTCATATCTCGCTAATGCTCACTCATTCAATACTCCCCTCTTTACCCTTCTATTAAAAAAAAGCTCATATAATAGAAACTACCAGCAGCCATTGCAAGCATATTGATATAGATTTTCCATCCAAGAAGGTAAATCAGAAATCCATGATGATCCATGATCTATATGACATATTGAAGAAAAGCAATATGAGTGTAACATTGGGGATCCTTAGATCATTTTCATAACATAAAATATAAGGGATAACAACCTCAACTCCAACTTGAGGAAGTGAATCCTGCCTAGTGAAGTTATGGTAATTATTTAAATTGAAACAAAGGCAAATGACATACAACATCATTCAATAAACATAGCAAAAACAAAAGCAGTTGCATAATCTAAATTTATTAGCTAAAGCTAGCCCACTAAAACCACTTAAACATGATAGAAACAATAAGTAATGAGATAACTTACTGGGGCATCACCCATGCAAACCAAACCTAGGAAAATCCTAATATATCCAGACACAACATACAAAAGGTAAGTCCAAATTCCCCATCTCCAAGAGCTACAACCCTTTTGATCGTCCGGATGCATCTCTAAAAGCATTCGGATCTTTTTAATTTTTTTTTCTAACACAGCACAATTACACAAATTGAGTATTTTGCACGGTCGACGGACCGACCTGGTTTAGTGACTTATGGGGATCTAGTCACCCCTTTTGTTTGAGGTAGGTGAAAGGCGAGCTGAATATTTCTAACTAAAAAGAGTATATAAGGATGTCTTAATTGGTTGAGAAAACATTAAGTTTTGAAAAGTACATGAGGGTGGTTTATCTACCAATTGACAGGCTTTGCCTGGATTAATTGAAAAATATTTGTGACCTGTGAGTAAACAGGAGTGATTGAAATGGTCTCCAATGAAAAGGTTATGAGTTTAGCAAAAATGGAATTACGGGGAAAATATCGCTAAGTAAGATCATGATGATGTTAAAATATAATAGATTGAATTGGGTTTCTTGCAAGTATAACTTGAGTTGAAAACTTACTTGCTTGAGTAATCACTTCGAGGTATTTGATAATATTGTTGATTACTATTATGTGATTTTGTTGTTTGTTTTTATTGGGTTGCTTGATTTTATACTCACTTTGCTTTTTAAGAAGCTGAGGGGTTAGTGTTTTTGCTAACCTCAGGTACAGGTACTGAAGAATAAGTTATTAGAGACTCGGGTTTTTGGAGAGCATCAATAGAGGCAAAGAAGCCCTTAGTTTCATTTTGGAATCTCTGTTATTTGTAATAAGATCTATAGGTGTTAATCTTCAGATTGTAATGTAAATATTTGTGTGTATAAGGTTGGATTTGTAATCTTTTGAGCCACTTAAGGCTACAGGATTAATCATAGGCTATGCCTACTTACCGAGAATGCAGATCCCGATGATATATATATATGATGTATGATGTGACAGGAGATTTTAAGTATATGTGTTTAGATATGATGTGGATATGAAATTATAGCGCTGTTAGCGTTATTTTATAGGACGTTTATAAAATTTCATACAGGTTGGAGTTACAGGTTCAATATTAGCAGAATTTGCCTTATCTCTAATTCAGAGACGGCATAGCAACCCACCTACAGGTACCAAGGATAGTTACAGGAATTTTGGAATAGGTTCAAGAATCAGACCTAGTAGTTGAGTCGCTACAGGTTAAATTGGAATGTAATTAATATGAGAATATGGCATCAATATAGCGATTGTTATATTATTAAGATTTTTAATAAACACTAGGGTGTTGTGATAGCATAATGAGAAGATTTCTATGGTTAAATATATGGATGTTATTGTCGAAGTGGAAGCTTGCTTAATAAATTTACTTTTAAAGATAAATACAATTAAAATGCTAGCTATAGATGTTAGTATTTTGTTGAAAGTAATAGGACAAATATTATTATTTAATAATTGAGGTTCTTATCTTACACTCAAACTAAGCGCGAGTTAAGTTTTGTGGTTAATAACAATTCCTATGAAATTATGATTAAAGGAGTGTGTGTATATTGGACTTACTTTCAAGGGGAGAGCTTTAGGGAAGATAAGGTGAGTTTGGAGAGTTTTCTTCTTGAGTTGAGCGATCTTTGCCTGCCAACTCAATCCCTCAGCCCGCACTTGTTGTGTCCACATTTGTTGAGTCTCTAGCTAGTAGCCCATATGTTTCGAAACCTGAAAAATGTATTCTTGAAGACATGCAATTTGGTAAGAACATGGTGCACTCAAGATAAAAAAAAGGATATTCACATTCTTGAATTTGTGCGAGTTTAAGAATTTGACTCGAGTCCTTCAAATGAGGTAACAATTTCTGATTTTCCAGCTTTGCAAAGTAAAACTGAACCTCGAAATAATGATGATGATCTGAATCTTCTAATTGCACTTGGGAAAGAAAAGAGAATGCACAAAAAGACCACTATACTCCTTGTCGCACTATCTTTCTTTCCAAAAGTTCTCTCCTAACTACAGAGCTTTTCTTGTTAACCTTAACACCGTCACCCTTCCTACTACCCTATTTGAGGCATTATCTAATGAAAAATGGAAGTAAGCCATGGATATATTGAAATGGAGGCTCTTGAGAAAAATAGGACTTGGGAACTGGTTAAATTGCCAAAAGAAAAGAGGCCTGTAGGTTACAAATGGGTCTATACAGTAAAATGTAAGGCTGATGGGTTGATTGAGAGATATCAAGCAAGGTTAGTGGGGTATACACAAACTTATGGAATTGACTCTTTGGAAACGTTTGCGCTAGTTGCAAAGATGAACATAGTGAGACTCATTTTTGTCCCTAGCTGTTGACCTTGGGGGGGAGTTATAACGGTTTGATGTGAAAAATGCATTCCTATATGGAGAACTAGAGGATGAGATTTATGTGGAAGTCCCACCTAGGTATGGGAAAAATATGAGTATTGATAGTGTGTAAGTTGGATAAATCTTTATATGGTCTAAAGCTTTTGTAGAGTTATGCTGGTTTAAGGATACAAAGTTAAGGGGACCATACTTTGTTCATCAAACACTTAGCTTTAGGGGGGATGATAGCCTTACTAGTGTATGTGGATGATGTCATTTTGACTAGAAATGATGAAAGAGAACAACAGGTTTTGAGTCAATGCCTAGCTAAAGAATTTGAGATCAAGATGCTAGGGAGATTGAAGTATTTCTTAGAAATTGAAGTTGCTCATTCAAAAAGGGGGATTTTTATTTCGCAACAGAACTATGTGACTGATTTGCTTAAAGAGACAAGTCAAGCTATATGTAAACTATCAAGTACTCCTATATACTTGCACCATAAACTAGGAAATGCAGAAGAAGATGGCATAGTGAACAGAGAAATGTATCAGCGTATTGTCAGATGACTCATTTACTTGTCTCATATTAGACTTGATATAGCTTATGTAGTAAGCTTGATAAGCCAGTTCATGCATAGCCCAAGAAAGACTTCTTATTTACAAGTTGCATATAGGATTCTATAGTACCTTAAAGGAGCACCATGAAGGGGGATTTTATTTAAAAGAGATAATGATATAACTCTTGAAGCCTATATTGATGCAGACTATGTAGGATCTATTGTTGATAGGCGATCAACAACAGGGTATTGCACTTTTATTGGAGGATGACATGGAGAAGCCTGGAAATCTAGCGCTAAGGTAGAATTTCGTGCAATAGCACTAGGCATATGTGAACTACTATGGTTGAAAATCATCTTTGAAGACTTGAAGATTAATTGGGTTGGGCCAATGAAGCTCTATTGTGACAATAAGGTAGTAATAAGCATAGCTCACAACCTAGTTCAACATGATCGAGCTAAGTATATTGAGATTGATAGGTATTTCATCAAGGAAAAATTGGATAGTGGCCTAATATGCACTCCTATCAACACATGGACAACTTGCAGACATTCTCACCAAAGGGTTGAATAGTTCAACATTTGAGAGAATTGTGTCCAAGTTGGGATTGGGAAGTTCCAATTCACCAGCTTGAGGGGGAGTGTAGAAAAATACATGTATTTATTTTTTAAAGTCATATGTATTTAATTTTAGATATTGTACAGATATAGTTTAGGAAATTATTTTTAGGAAAGCTTCCTAATTAATATTCTAACTATTTTATGTTATAAAGTCCTAGTAGAATAATCAATAAAGATATAAGATTTGAACCCTATTTTTGATGGTGTGTAATAGTGTAATTGGTAAGAATAGTTGCAGGGTTATAGTGGTAATTGTGCTAGGGATGTATAAAAGAGTTGTGAGCAAGAAAAAAATGAGTTTGATTACTACTGTTGTCTGAATGGATTGGGGGGAGGGAGAAGGGAGAACTAGCTTTGGGTGCTCTGTCTGGAGTAGAGCTTGTGAACCTTGAGGTACCATTCAATGATTTGCTTCTAATTTGATCCCAATTGGTGTGATATACTTTTACGGGGATGTAAAAAAGAGTTTTGAGCAAGAAAAATATGAGTTTGATTATTACTATTGTAAGAACGGACTAAGGGGAGGGAAAAGGGAGAACTAGCTTTCGATGCTTTGTTTGGAGGAGTTTTTTAACCCTAGTTTAGAGGTACAATTCAGTGGTTTGCTACTAATTTGATCCCAATTGGTGTGATATACTTTTAAGGTGTGTCCTTTGCTGCTTGTGGTGATCTTAGTTGTTTTAATTGGTGCCATTTGTGGGAAATTTGTGAAAAGATGAATGGGATGGAATGTTGGGTCATTGTAGAGAGATTCGTTGGAGGAGAAAGCATGTTCAATGAATTCTAGCCTCTATAATTTGGAGAAGAGTGTCAAATTCGGAGGGAATGTTGCATGCTCTAGGGAGCGATAGACAAAAGGCAATCAATGAGAGCCAAAGAGAGGGCTTCGAGTTTGAATGGAGATGAAATGGGTAATGGGGTTCAAAAGTAGGGATCTAATCAAGTATTGTTAAGCCGAAATGAAGAAAACGAGTCTGAAATGTTTGAAAAATTCCAGCAATGTCACTTTACCGATTTTCTTGCAATTGGTGCACTATAGATTGTTGTCATTCTCCTTTTGCTGGCTTTCTCTAGGCTGGTGTTTTTGTAGATTATTCTTACCTTTCTTGCCTTTGTTTGTTTTAGTTGCTAGTTGATACAACCCCTAACGTTTCAAGCCCTTAATTGAAGGCATATCCTTGACAAGAAGTTAAGAAGTTGAAAGGAGGGGGAGCCTCGATGTACGGGGTGAATGTCTTAAGTATTGGTGGAGAGCATATTGATGACCATGTACTAATAGAAAATGGGAGAAACAAAGACTCAATGGAATTATTGGTGGATGAGGAGTATCAAATGCATGCGGTGGACATGACATTGCGAATATTGATGGAATAGATCCAACACATTGGATCACACAAGTATAGTAGTTCTTTGAAGTTTTGAGTATGTGCGATGATCACAAAGTTCCTATTTTCTCAATGTAAATAGATGGTGGAGTTGTTTATTGGGGGAAAATGTCGCAAAGGAGATCGACTCATTTAGATTTAGAGATGCTTAGGTAGGAGGTATGTTTAGATTTGGTGGTCGAAAGGCTCACAATCTTTTTGAGTACTTGTCAACTCAAGGACAAAATTTGAATGCAATGAATTATATAGTTAAATATGAAGCTCTATCGTCCGAAGCTCTTGATATGAGTGAACTACTATTACTTGGATATTTCTTAGGAGTGCTTTGGGAAGATATTCACCTTAGGGTTGACATTGTGTTGCCTGCAGCTCTTGCTAATGCAATGCAATTATCTTTGTAAGTAGAACAACGATATGGTAGAGGTCTCTTTGTTTCCCAGGTTTTACGTTTCAATTTGGTTGGCTGGTATAGCTGTAACGAGTGTTCAACTCTAAGTCCACAATTCCCTTTAGTGCCATAGCGATATCCAAATGACGGAGTCTCAGAAACAAATGACACTGACTGTTTATCCTTGATGATGGTTGGTCGACTTGTTTCAAGAAAGTAGAGGCCACCCCGTTCTCTAGTATATCCAATCATCTTCCTCGAACCTTTTTCTTGAAATACACACTCATTATGATGAAAAACAACATTACATTGTAAGTCATGAGTAAGTTTTTGGATGGATATCAGATTGGTAGATAGTTTAGGGATATGAAGGACATTTTGCAAGGTTAACAATGGGTTAATTTGGACACTTCCAATTCCTGCCACAGTGGTCAAGGAACCATCTGCAGTAGCTATTTTTCTACTGCTTGGGCATGGGGAATAGGTGGTAAAGACGTTTGGTGAGTGGGTCATATGGTCGGTCGCTCCTGAATCCATAATCCAAGAGGTGGAGAAGGTTGCATCCGAAACATTTAATCCATTGGAAAATGGAAACTCACCTGAATATGCCAAAGAACAAATACCTGAAGGCTTGTCAAGACTGTTGATGAGAGCTCTCACCCTTTACAATTCACCTTGGTTGAGACCAACTGCTTTTGATTTTAGTGGCTCATAACTTTGGTCAACTGCTATATGCGCTTGTCCACTTCTGGATTGTCCCCCTCTTTGTCCCCATTCTCGACTTGATGTCTTCCCATAAAGCTTCCAACAACGCCCACGAGCAGGGTATTGATTCAAATAGCATACGTCGGGTCTTAGGTTTAATATACCTAGGGTTCACACATCATTTGGTATCAAAGCTTCGGCTTCTTGAATCGCGTCCGTCTAGTTAATTTCTTTCCAATTCTTTTGGTTCTTTTCCTTCAATCATGACCTGTTCGTCGAAATGCTTGAACCATGCCCTCCGTCATCACCGCAACAGCCCATTATATCTTTGAACCTCGTTTCTTGGTAAACATAACACACCGTGTTGCCATTCCTCTAACACTCGAACTAATGCATACATCTCCTTGTTATAAGTAGGGTACTTCAGTGCTGCCCTGTTTAACTTCTCGTTGAAATATGCAATGGGTCTTCCTTCTTGCATGAGAATGGCACCAATACTTACACCAAAAGCATCAAATTCAATTTCAAAAGTCTTTGCAAAATTAGGTAATGTGGCTTCTTGCAATATGTGCACCATAAACTATCTTGGTCTTGATTCCTAGAATCTCCTATCTTCATAGCTAGGGTTGTTTTCTTTTCATCACCAATAGACTTCTTTCCAGTAGGTATATTTAGCTTGTTTCCATCACTTGCAACCATTACTGAATTGATTGAAACTTGGGGCTCCAGCATTAGTCCTTGCCTACTCTCCTGTCCTCGAACTAAGGCTACCACCTCATTGAAGCATGGGGCTTCCGATTTCCCAAGAATTTGAATACGCACTTGATCGAATTTTTTATTCAACCTAACAAGAAAATCATACTCTATCTTGATCAATAAAGTTCTTCAAAACAATAGCATCATTCGAGCACTTTGTCTTTATTACTCTGTATTGATCTAACTCTTGCCATAGAGCACTCCGTGACTATCTTATTCCCTTGCCTTGTTGCCATCGTTTTAACCTTTACTTCATACACCTGAGCGGCATCCTTTGCCCTCGAGTATGTTTGTAGAATCGTGTCCCATATATCTTTGGCAGTATTTAGAAACATGTATGTGTCACTGATTTCGGGAGTCATAGATCCTTATAACCATGCCATAATCATCATAGATCCTTATAACCATGCCATAATCATCGAGTCTTCTTGATCCCACGCTTCAAAGTTCGGATCACTAGACTCTAGTCTTATACCAATGAGATGGTTGATTTTCCCTTTGCCTTTCAAAATGGTCCGAACTAATTGGGACCACTTCAAATAATTTTTTCCATTCAATTTGTATGCTGCTGGAATATGTTGCAATTCTCCAAGCAGCTATGGATGAATTAATTCCTCCAATCGGGCTATATCAGTCCTAGTAATTTCTGACATGTAGCAATTAAGGTTGGCTGGTCATAGGGATAAGGATAAAAAAAACCACTAGCAATTAAGGCCAGCTGAAGAAGAACAAAGAAGGAATGAAGAAGGAGCACACAGAACAATGGTTACCCTTTTATACGAATTTCGATGACCCTGGCAACCCTGCAAAAGAGGGAACACGGATTTTGGTGACCCTAGTTACTCCGAAGACCAACAAAACCGTCACTCCGGTGACCTTAGCGACTCCGACAACCAACTAAAATGTCAACGAAGATGAATCAAGAATTCCAGTAACCCTATGGCTGTAACGACCCATGACTATCGTAGATCGTGCCACTATAGTTCGTGCGAGTTCGCCCAGCGACCCCAAGCCGACTTACGGTGTCTCATGGCGATTCACGGCCTCTTCGGTGACTTACAACGTCTTTAGCAACTTACAACGACTCACAGCGTGGGAGGTAGTTGGGTTTAAGAGAATTTCGACAACGAAGGCTAGAAAAAAAAAATTACAATTTTGTAAACCTTAGAAGCTCTGATGCTTCAGGATGGCGTAGTGCAATGGTAGAGGCGATGAATGCCCTTGATCAGAATGATACTTGGGATTTGGTACATTTAACTGTAGGAAAAAAGGCCATTGGCTGTAAATGGGTTTTTTCTATTAAAATAAATCCTGATGGATCAATTGCTCGCTTAAAAGCTTGTCTTGTTGCTAACGGATTTGCTTAAACTCATGGAATAGATTATTCTGACACTTTTTCTCCTATTGCTAAGTTAACATCTGGCAATTTATTTATTTCCATGGCTGCAGTATATGATTGACCTTTACATTAGTTAGATATCAAGAATGCTTTTTTGCATGGGGATCTTCAAGAAGAAGTTTATATGGAGCAACCTCCGGGGTTTGTTGCTTAGGGGGAGTCCGGAAAGGTTTGTCATCTCCGTAAGTCTTTGTATGGTTTGAAGCAGAAACCCTATGCTTGGTTTGGAAGATTTAGCCAAGCAATTGAGAAATTTGGGATGCAGAAAAGCAAATCTGATCATTCTGTTTTCTACAGACGATCTACGAATGGTGTTATTCTGTTAGTAGTATATGTGGATAATATTGTTATCACTGGCAATGATACCTAGGTATCATTGTCATGAATGAACTAAGTACAACGAGATTGATTGTCATTTTGTTCGGGAGAAAATTCAGCAAGAGTTAATTTCTACAGGGTTTGTGAATACTAGAGAACAATTAAGAGATCTTCTTACAAAGGCTCTAAACGGGGCTCGGGTTGACTATCTGTGTAACAAGCTAGGCATGATTAATATCTATGCTCTAACTTTAGGGGTAATGTTATAGGCAATAAATTATATATTAGTGTTAAATTAAGATACCGTTATATATTAGTCTTAAAATAGAACTTAATATATTTAGTTTTCTTTTTTAGTTTATTAGAACTTGTATATATATGTGTAACCTATGGATCAATAAAGTATATATAATTTTCTCCCTTTTCCTTACAATTACAATGCTAAATACCCATTTACTCCCCACTGCCTTTTTTTAGGCTTGATATCAAGCACTTCCCATGTATTGTTGTGATGTAAACCTCTCATTTCTTCAATGATTGCTTCTCTACACTTATGATTTGATATTCTCTTAAATGTATTTTTGGAAAAAACTATTTCATCTATCCTGGCCACCAAAAGTCTTGAATTTTGGTGATAGATGAGCAGATGTTAGATAATTAGATTAGCACATGATCTTTGTTTATTTTCTAGAGAGCTATAGGAGCATCTAGATCTTTTTTCTTCATCTGTAAGCAAATTACAGGAATTTTTCACCTATATTTTTTGAAGTTTCACAAGTCATTCCTGTACAATTTGGTCTACTGGTAGTCTCACTTTTAGAATTTTGGATAGGATGATTGGTTGCCTTGAGGAACTTTGGGTCAATTAGTGTATACTTGTATTATAGGTATGGGTCTGGAATTTAGTGACACATGTTAAGGACAAAAGGAAGATGTGGATTTTCTCTAGAATTTCTTGACTCTTCTTGATGTGGGGTGTTGTAATATGGCTCTTTCTCAAAGAATGTCCGATCGAATGTCACAAGCATCCATTTGGATGTTGGGTGATAACACTTATCGCCCTTTTGATAAGAAGAATAGTCAACAAAAATACATTTAAGAGCTTTCTCTTCCAATTTGTGTTTATTATGTTATTATAAAAAACATAGGTAGTGCATCTAAAGACCTTTGGTGGCAATGAATTAAACAAGTGTTCTTGAGGAAATGATGTAGAAAATTTAGAGGAGTTTGCAACTTTAGGATTTTGGATGTGATTCTATGTATGAGATAAGCGGTTGTTAAAATGGCTTACCCCCAATAGTGAGGTACTAAGTTAGCTATCACAATTGAGTTAGCAATCATAATTGATCTTCTTGTCTCAAGTAGATGTCTGTGCTTACATTTAAATACTCCATTTTGTTGTGGAGTATATGTGCTAGAACTTTGATGGACATTCCCATGTTCATTAAGATAATTGTCAAACTCTTTAGAAAAGTATTTCCTACCATTGTCATATCAAAGAAATTTGAATCTGAGTATGGAAGACTTTTTTCACAAATTTGTGAAATCATTCAAAGAAGGATAAACTTTTGGTGTCTCTTTTAGTAGGAAGACCCAACAAGTTCTAGAATGATCATCTATGAAGGTTACAAGTCATTTATATCTCGATAAGGCTGTAAGTTGAGATGTTGTCCAAATATCACTATGGATCAAGTGAAACGGCTTAGATGGTTTATACAATTGACCATAATAAGTGTTTCTAGTGAACTTTGTAATAACAAAATGTTTGTAATTAAAGGTACTGACATCTTTATTTGTAAAAAGTCTTAGGTACAATTGATACATATAACAAAAATTGGGATGACCCAAATGCTGTTGCCACAACATAATGTTGTTCCTTAGCACCACCAATCGTCTTCTCTAAAATTGTTCCTCAGCATGTTATTGAGATTGATATTGGTGGAGATAAAGGTTTGGAGCCCTCACTGTTTCCTCTTAAAGGACTTAACAGTCTTAAAACAAGGAAATCGTGAGGTACATTTGTAAACCAACAAATTTTTATTTTGGTTGATAGTGGGCTAGCCACAACTTTGTTTCTTCTAATTTAGTGGATGATTTGTTGTTGCTTAAGAGTGAAACTTTGCCTTCATTTCTTCTAAATTTAAAATTGTTGATTGATGAAATGCTTGTAGTTGTTGATTGCTATATCTTAGAATTGGGTGGAGTGGATTTAATTTTGGGCATTGTGTGGTTACAAACACTTGGTGGAGTTAAAGTTGACTGGTGCTTAATGACTGAAAATTCCCTGGGGTTGTAGGGATTATATTTTACATGGTGATCCTACTTTACATAAAGTTGGTATCAGTTATAAATTATTAGAGAAATAATATTCTATTCTTGAAAAATAATATTTTATTTCATACAGTGTTGGTCAGCCTTTATACACAAAAAAAACCTAGCAGAATAAGAAAACTATCTATTAGATCCCATGAGTTATAGGACTCCTAGCTATACAAAATAGGAAAAGAAAAACATAGCTGTAAGTATATCCTAATTATACTAAAAAAATATTTTTCCTAAAATATAATTTTCCCCCACTCCCCCTCAAGTTGGTGAATAGATATTTTCCATTCCTAGCTTAGATACAATAGTTTGAAACAGTGAGCTATTTAACCCTTTTGTTAGGACATTTGCAAGTTGTCCATTTGTGACACATAAGGAGTGTAGATTAGTCTACTATCCAATTTCTTCTTGATACAATGTCTATCAATCTTATTGTGCTTTGTTCAGTCAAGTTGTATTGGATCATGAGCTATGTTGATTACAGATTTGTTGTCACAGTATTCTCATGGGTCCATCCGACTTAATCTTTAGGTCTTCAAGAATGATCTTCAACCAAAGTAGTTCACATACACCTTGAGCCATCACCTTAAACTCTACTTTTGCACTCGATTGGGCTACTATGTTTTGTTCCTTGCTCCTCCATGTCATAAGATTTCTACCAAGAAAAGTGCAATCAACATAATCAACATCAATGTATGCTTCAAATACCAAACCTCCATTTCTTCTTAATAGAATACTTTTTCTCAGTGTCCCCTTAAGATATTGAAGTGTTCTATAAGCCGCTTGCAAATGAACCTTCTTCAGGTTGTACATGAATTGACTTATTACACTTACTGCAAATGCTATATTCGGTTGTGTGTGAGAGTAATATATGTCTCCTTACTAGTCGTTGGTACATTTTCCTATCTATTGTAGTATTATCTTCTGCTGTTGTTAGCTTGAGATTTGGGTCCATGGGTGTGCTCATTCGCTTGCATGCTTTCTTGCCCGTTGCCTAAAGAAGATCTATAACATACTTCTACTGCGAGATAAAGATTCCTTATCCTAAATGAGCAACCCGATTCTAAGGAAATACTTCAACTTTCCCAATGCTTTGATCTCGAACTCCTTAGCCAATCATTGACTCAATGCTCACTTCTTCTCATCATCATTTCCAATTATTACTACATGATCAACATATACAAGTAAAGTTGTGACTCCCCTTGAAGAAGAATGTTTAACGAACAATGTATGATCACCTTAGCTTTGCTTATATCCCATTTTCAACATAACCCTTGCGAATCTTCCAAACTGTGCTTGGGGAGATTGCTTAAGACCATATAGAGCCGCCTTCAATTTACACATGATGTGAGCATCAAGGTTCTTACCATAACTCGGTGGGACTTTCATATAAATGTTTTCTTCTAGATCTCCATGTAAAAATGCATTCTTGACATCAAACTATTGCATGTCTTGACCATAGTTAGTAGAAAGCGCTAGCAATACTCTAATTGTATTCATCTTTGCAACAGGAGCAAAGGCCTCTAGATAGTCAATCCCATATGTTTGCGTATACCCTTTAACTACCAATCGAGCCTTCTATTTCTCGATTGATTCATTTGTTCTATATTTTACTGTATACACCCATTTACAACCCACGGATCTTTTTCCAATAGGCAACATCACCAACTCCCAAGTTTTGTTCTTTTCCAATGCCTCCATCTCCATATCCATAGCTTGTTTCCATTTTTCATTTGACATAGCTTCAAATGCACTTGTAGGGAAAGTGTACTTAGGTTAACAAGGAAGGCTCTATGAGGTGGTGATAATTCTTTTAATGATAAGAAAATTGACAAAGGGTATAGAGGTCTATTCCTACACTCTCTGGTTTTCTTTCTTAAGGTAATGGGTAATCTATATCATCCTCATCATCAACCTATTCAACTTGTGTTTTAGCTATATTAATGGGTTGATCATTATTTTCCATTTGACCTTTGGTTTCACCTTATGACTTTGGATTAGAAAATATTAACTAATTCAATGGCTTGGGGATAGACTCTTGGAATTGTGCTTGTTCAGGGACAACCTTTACTTTCTTCTTCTTGTATTTCTTTACATATCTCATGTTTTTGTCAAGTCTTTTAGCTATGTTGAGAATGGCTTCAACAGAGTTGTCAAGAATGGTAGTACCAGTCTTAGATAGAGATGTAGACTTTGAAATAGACATAGGAGGTCTAGGTCTAGGTCCAGGGGACAAATCAAGTGAGTCTAGGAAACCTCCCTGATCTGAAATGAAACCTTCCTGATTCGTATGTTCTTGAGTGGAATTCCCTCCCTAAAGATAAGATCTTGTAAAGTAAGATTGCTTTTCGTTAAATGTGACATCCATGGAGACATAGAATCTCGTTGATGGAGAGTGGTAACACTTGTATCCTTTTTTAGTTGAAGAGTACCCAACAAAGACACATTTTTTAGCCCTATGATCAAGTTTTCCTTGATTTGGACCATGAACATAAACAAAA
>JBBMOL010000428.1:17904-59576 GCA_037954665.1 Laguncularia racemosa
CGTGATAACAAGAATTAGCTTTAGTCTAATCTTTGGTTCATTTATTTAATTCCCTTTCTCTGGAAGTATTTAATTGCTAACTCCTTGATATTGCACCAAATAAATATAAACTTAAAGCTCGAGCTTCCATGAGTCTCTTTATAGGCTACACTCCTTCACAAAAGGGATACAAATGCTATCACTTTCCCTTAAAACAAGTCTATGTCACAACTAATGTTGTATTTTTAAAAATTAACCATATTATGATAGTTCTACTTAGGTTGAACAATAGTCATTGAAAGACCAAAGGTGTATACGTGATATCTAGCCTCGACATACATGTCAGGTCAGGATAATTTTTTTCTTGAATCTTCTTGCCCTGTGCCACCAAAGTTGAGTCTCCTTATTTAGTTAAATCCTTTTGATTTGTTAGAGTTTTAACTCTTTACCTCCATCTGCCTTATGTTTCATGCTAGTTATAGGCTGCAAATTATATATTAGGATGTAAATTATATATTAGTGTTATATTAGGATACCGTTATATATTAATCTTAAAATAAAACTTAATATATTTAGTTTCCTTTTTTACTTTATTATAACTTGTATATATGTGTAACCTATGGATCAATAAAACATACATGATTCTCTTTTTTCCTTACAATTACATGGTATCAGAGCGGGCGAAAGAGTGGGTTCTAAGAGTTTTTAATTTTTTGACACCACCGGCCTAAGGAGTCGTGCCACCTGTCGACGAAGGCTTCTGGAAAGTTCGTCGCCGGAATTCAACATGCGTGACATACACGCGCCAGCAAGAATGGGACCTCCGATTAAAGCATGGCTACCACCTCTCTCCTCTCCTCGAACTATGGCTACCACCTCATTAAAGCATGGGTCCGATTTCCCAAGAATTTTAACACGTACCTGATCAAATTTTGGATTCAACCCAACAAGAAAATCATAACTCTATTTTGAGCACTTCATCTTTATTACTCTATATTGATCTAACTCCTGCCACAAAGCACTCTGTGACTGTCTTATTCTCTTGCCTTGCTGCCATCGTTTTAACCTTTACTTCATACACCTGAGCAACATCCTTTGCCTTCTAGTACGTTTGTTGAATCGTGTCCCATATGTCTTCAGTAGTATTTAGAAACATGCATGTGTCATTGATTTCTGGAGTCATAGATCCCCATAGCCATGCCATATTCATCAAGTCTTCTTGACCCTACGCTTCAAAGTTCGGATCACTTGACTCTGGTCCTGTACCAATGAGATGGCCGATTTTCCCTTTGCTTTTCAAAATGGTCTGAACTAATTGGAACCACTTCAAATAAATTTTTCCATTCAATTTGTTGTTACTGGAACATGTTGCAATTCTCCAAGCAGCTGTGGACGAATTAATTCCTCCGATCGGGCTATGTCAGTCCCAGTAATTTTTGACATGTAGCAATTAAGGTTGGCTGGTCATAGGGATAAGGATAAAGAAAACCACCAGCAATTAAGGCTAGATGAAGAAGAATAAAGAAGGAACAGAGGAGGAGCACACAAAAGATAGGCTGCCCTTTTACATGGATTCCGGTGACCCTGCCATCCCTGCAGAAGAAGAAACACGGATTCCGATGACCCTAGCTACTCTGGCGACCAACAAAACTGTCACTTTGGTGACCTAGCGACTCCGGCGTCTAACAAAACCGTCTCTTGGTGACCCTAGTGACTCCGACGACCAACCGAAACGTCTACAAAGATGAATCAACAATTCCAGTAACCCTACTAGCTCTGGCGACCCACGGCTATCGTAGATCGTGCCACTGTAGTTCGTGGAACTTCGCCAAACGACCCCAAGCAGACTCACGGTGTCTCATGGCGACTCACGGCATCTTCGGTGTCTCACGATGTCTTTAGTGACTTACGGCGATTGACGGTGTGGGAGCTAGTTGGGTTTAAGAGAATTTCGACGATGAAGGTCTGAAAAAAAAAATAGTTACGTTTTTGTAAACCCTAAAAGCTCTGATACTCCGGGATGGCATAGTGTAATGGTAGAGGAGATGAATGCCCTTGATTAGTTTGATACTTGGGATTTGGTACGTTTACCTGCAGGAAAAAAGGCCATTGGTTGTAAATGGGTTTTTTCTATTAAAGTAAATCTTGATGGATCAATTGCTCACTTAAAAGCTCGTCTTGTTGCTAAAGGATATGCTCAAACTTATGGAATAGATTATTTTGATACTTTTTCTCTTGTTGCTAAGTTGACATCTGTCAGGTTATTTATTTCCTTGGCTGCAGTATTTGATTGGCCTCTACATCAGTTAGATATCAAAAATGTTTTTTTGCATAGGGATCTTCAAGAAGAAGTTTATATGGAGCAAACTCCAGGGTTTGTTGCTCAGGGGGAGTCCAGAAAGGTTTGTCATCTTCGTAAGTCTTTGTATGGTTTGAAGCAGAGCCCTCGTGCTTGGTTTGGAAAATTTAGCCAAGTAGTTGAGAAATTTGGGATGTAGAAAAGCAAATATGATCATTTTGTTTCTTATTGACGTTCTATGGCAGGTATTATTCTGTTAGTAGTATATGTGGATGATATTGTTATCACTGGCAATGATACTGTAGGTATTTCGACTCTCAAATCCTTTCTTTAAAGTCAATTTCAATCAAAGGATTTAGGAATGTTGAAATATTTCTTGGGTGTTGAGGTAATGAGGAGTAAGCAAGGAATTTTTCTTTCACAACGAAAATATGTACTTGACTTGTTGTCTGAAACAGGAAACATGGGTGCTAAACCATGTGGTACACCAATGGTTCCTAATTTGCAACTGACAAAGGAGGGAGAGTTGTTTCTAATTTGCAACTGACAAAGGAGGGAGAGTTGTTTGAGGATCCTAAAAGATACAGACGAATGGTTGGAAAATTGAATTATTTTATAGTAACTTGACCATATATTCCATATTTAGTCAGTGTTGTGAGTCGATACATGTCATTTCCAACATTTGATCATTAAGCTGCTGTAAAGCAGATCTTGTGTTATTTAAAGGGAGCACCTGGACGTGGTATTTTGTATAAGAATCATGATCACACTAGTATTGAGTGTTTCATAGATGCTGATTGGGCAGAATGTGAGGATAGGAGATCCACTTTAGGGTATTGTGTTTTCGTTGGAGGAAATTTGGTTGTATGGAAAAGTAATAAGCAGAATGTTGTATCTCGATCTGGTGCAGAATTAGAATATAGAGCTATAGCACAATCAGTGTGTGAAGTAATGTGGATATATCAGCTCCTAAATGAAATCGGGATGAACATCTCACTTCCTGCGAAACTATGGTGTGATAACCAAGCCGCTATTCATATTTACTTGAAACCCGTATTCCATGAACGAACTAAGCATATCGAGATTGATTGTCATTTTGTTTGGGAGAAAATTCAACAAGGGTTAATTTCTATAGGGTTTGTGAAGACTAGAGAACAATTAGGAGATCTTCTTACAAAGGTTCTAAATGGGGCTCGCATTGACTATTTGTGTAATAAGCTGGGCATGATTAATATCTATGCTCCAGCTTGAGAGGTAGTGTTATAGGCTATAAATTATATGTTAGTGTTAAATTTGGATACCGTTATATATTAGTCTTAAAATATAACTTAATATATTTAGTTTCCTTTTTTAGTTTATTAGAACTTGTATATATATGTGTAACCTATAGATCAATAAAGCATACATAATTTTCTCTCTTTTCCTTACAATTGCAATGCTAAATACCCATTTACTCCCCACTGCCTTTTTTGGGCTTGATATCAAGCACTTCCCATGTATTGTTGTGATGTAAACCTCTCATTTTTTCGGTGATTACTTCTCTCCACTTATGATTTGATATTCTCTTAAATGTTTTTTTGGAAAAAACTATTTCATCTTCTAGGCCACCAAAAGTCTTGAATTTTGGTGACAGACGAGCAGATGTTAGATAATTAGATTAGCACATGATCTTTGTTTTTTTCTAGAGAGCTATAGGAGCATCAAGATCTTTTTTCTTCATCTGTTAGCAAATTAGGGGAATTTTTCTCCTATATTTTTTGAAGTTCCACAAGTCATTCTTGTACAATTTGGTCTACTGTTATTCTCACTTTTAGAATTTTGGATAGGATGATTGGTTGCCTTGAGGAACTTTGGGTCAATTAGTGTATACTTGTATTATAGGTATGGGTCTGGAATTTTGTGACACATGTTAAGGACGAAAAGAAGATGTAGATTTTCTCTAGAATTTCTTGACTCTTCTTAATGTGGGGTGTTGTAATATGGCTCTTTCTCAAGGAACGTCCGATCGGATGTCACAAGCATCCATTTGCATGTTGGGTGATAACACTTATCGCCCTTTTGATAAGAAGAACAGTCAACAAAAATATATTTAAGAGCTTTCCCTTCCAATTTGTGTTTATTACGCTGAGGAGTTTGCAACTTTAGGATTTTGGATGTGATTCTATGCATGAGATAAGTGGTTGTTAAAATGGCTTACCCCCAATATTGAGGAACAAAGTTAGCAATCATAATTGATCTTCTTGTCTCAAGTAGATGTTTGTGCTTACATTTAGATACTCCATTTTGTTGTGGAGTATATGTGCTAGAACTTTGATGGACATTCCCATGTTCATTAAAATAATTGTCGAACTCCTTAGAAAAGTATTTCCTACCATTGTCATATCAAAGAAATTTGATTTTAGTATGGAAGACTTTTGTCACAAATTCGTGAAATCATTCAAAGAAGGATAAACGTTTGGTAGGATGACCCAACAAGTTTTAGAATGATCATCTATGAAGGTTATAAGTCATTTATTTCTCGATAGGTCTATAAGTTGAGATCGTGTCCGAATATCACTATAGATCAAGTGAAACGGCTTAGATGGTTTATACAATTGACCATAATAAGTGTTTCTAGTGAACTTTGCAATAACAAAATGTTTGCAATTAAAGGTATTGACATCTTTATTTATCAAAAGTCTTAGGTACAATTGATACATATAACAGAAAATGGGGTGACCTAAATGCTGTTGCCACAACATAATGTTGTTCCTTAGCACCACCAATCATCTTCTCTAAAATTGTTCCTTAGCATGTTATTGAGACTAATATTGGTGGAGGGTTTAGAGCTCTCACTATTTCCTCTTAGAGGACTTAACGGTCTTAAAACAAGGGAATTGTGAGGTACACTTGTAAACCAACAAATTTCTATTTTGGTTGATAGTGGGCTAGCCGCAACTTTGTTTCTTCTAATTTAGTGGATGATTAGTTGTTGCTTAAGAGCGAAACTTTGCCTTCATTTCTTCTAAATTTAAAATTGTTGATTGATGAAATGCTTGTAGTTGTTGATTGCTATATATCTTAAAATTGGGTGGAGTGGATTTAATTTTGGGCATTGTGTGGTTACAAACACTCGGTGGAGTTAAAGTTGATTGGGGCTTAATGACTGAAAATTCCCTGGGGTTGTAGGGATTATATTTTACATGGTGATCCTACTTTACATAAAGCTAGTATCAGTTATAAATTATCAGAGAAATAATATTTTATTTCATATAGTGTTGGTCAGCCTTTATACACGAAAAACCTAGCAGAAATTAGGAAACTATCTTTCAGATCCCATGAGTTATAGGACTCCTAGTTGTACAAAATAGGAAAAGAAAAACATAGTTGTAAGTATATCCTAATTATACTAAAAAAATATTTTTCTTAAAATATAATTTTCCCACACTCCTCCTCAAGTTGGTGGATAGATATTTTCCATCCCCAGCTTAGATACAATAGTTGGAAACATTGAGCTATTTAACCCTTTTGTTAGGACATTTGCAAGTTGTCTGTTTGTTGACACATAAGGAGTGTAGATTAGTCTACTATTGAGTTTCTTCTTGATACAATGTCTATCAATCTTATTGTGCTTTGTTCGATCATGTTGTATTGGATCGTGAGCTATGTTGATTGCAGAATTGTTATCATAGCAGAGTCTCATAGGTCCATCCCACTTAATCTTTAGGTCCTCAAGAATGATCTTCAACCAGAGTAGTTAACATACACCTTGAGCCATCACCTTAAACTCTACTTTTGCACTTGATTAGGCTACTGCGTTTTGTTTCTTGCTCCTCTATGTCACAAGATTTCCACCAAGAAAGGTGCAATCAACATAATCAACATCAATGTATGTTTCAAGTTCCAAACCTCCATTTCTTCTTAATAGAATACTTTTTCCTTGTGTCCCCTTATGATATTGAAGTATTGTATAAGCCGTATGCAAATGAAACTTCTTTGGGTTGTACATGAACCGACTTATTACACTTACTCCCAATGCTATATCCGGTTGTGTTTGAGTAATAGATGTCTACTTACTAGTCGTCAGTGCATTTTCCTATCTACTGTAGTATCATCTTCTGCTGTTGTTAACTTGAGATTTGGGTCCATGGGTGTGCTCATTAGCTTGCATGCTTTCTTGCTCATTGCCTAAAGAAGATCTATAACATACTTCTACTACGAGATAAAGATTCCTTGTCCTGTATGAGCAAGTAATAGACTCAATGTCTATAACCTCGATTCTAAGGAAATACTTCAACTTTCCCAATGCTTTGATCTCAAACTCCTTAGCCAAACACTGACTCAATGCCCGCTTCTTCTCATCATCATTTCCAATTATTACTACATGATCAACATATACAAGTAAAGTTGTGATTCCCGTTGAAGAAGAATGTTTAACGAACAATGTATGATCACCTTGGCTTTGCTTATATCCAATTTTCAACATAACCCTTGCAAATCTTCCAAACCATGCTTGGGGAGATTGCTTAAGACCATGTAGAGCCGCCTTCAATTTACACACGATGTGAGCATCAAGGTTCTTACCATAACCCTGTGGGACTTTCATATAAATTTCCTCTTTTAGATCTCCATGTAAAAATGCATTCTTGACATCAAACTATTGCATGTCTCGGCCGTAGTTAGCAGAAAGCGCTAGCAATACTCAACTGTATTCATCTTTGCGACAGGAGCAAAGGTCTCTTGATAGTCAATCCCATATGTTTGCGTATACCCTTTAGCTACTAATCGAGCCTTATATTTCTCGATTGATTCATTTGTTCTATATTTTACTATATACACCCATTTACTACCTACAACTCTTTTTCCAGTAGGCAACATCACCAACTCCCAAGTTTTGTTCTTTTCCAATGCCTCCATCTCTATATCCATAGCTTGTTTCCATTTTTCATTTGATATAGCTTCAAATACACTCGTAGGGAAAGTGTACTTGGGCTAACAAGGAAGGCTCTATGAGGTGCTGATAATTCTTTTTATGATAAGAAAATTGACAAAGGGTATAGAGGTCTATTCCTATACTCTTTGGTTTTCTTTCTAAAGGTAATGGGTAATCTAGATCATCCTCATCATCAAGCTATTCAACTTGTGTTTTAGTTATATTAATGGGTTGATCATTATTTTCCATTTGACCTTCGGTTTCACCCTATAACTTTGGATTAGAAAATATTAACTCATTCAATGCCTTGGGGATAGACTCTTGGACTTGTGTTGGTTCAAGGACAACCTTTACTGTCTTCTTCTTGTATTTCTTTACATATCTCATGTTTTTTTCAGGTCTTTCAGCTGTGTCGAGAATGGCTTCATCAGGATTGGCTTCAACAGGGTTGTCAAGAATGTTAGTAATGGTCTTAGATAGAGATGTAGACTTTGAAATAGACATAGAAGGACTAGGACTTGGGGACAAATCAAGTGAGTCTAGGAAACCTACCTGATCTAAAATGAAACTTTCCTGATTCTTATCATTTTGAGTGGAATTCCCTCCCTAAAGATATGATCTTGTAAAGTAAGATTGCTTTTCGTTGAATGTGACATCCATGGAGACATAGAATCTCGTTGATGGAGAGTGGTAACACTTGTATCCTTTTTGAGTTGAAGAGTACCCAACAAAGACACATTTTTTAGCCTTAGGATCAAGTTTTCCCCGGTTTAGACCATGAATGTGAACAAAAGACACACCCAAAGGCCCTAGGAAGAAGATTATTTGTGATTCTTATGTTGGGGTAAAAGGATGAGAGAACTTCCATTGGAATTTTGTAGTCCAAGACTCATAAAGGCAAACATTTTATGAGATAAGTAGCTATAAGAACTGCTTCTCCCCGAAAAGTTTTAGGTATATTTGCTCTAAAATAACAGAGCTCGAGTTTTCTCAAGGAGGTCACCATTTTTTCTTTTTGCTACTCCATTTTGCTGTGGGGTATTTACATAGGATGACTCTTGAATAACCCCCCGTTTCTGAAAGTAAGGAGTAATGACCTGGTTGAAATAATCCCTAGCGTTAGTAAGATCTAAATCCCTTGACATCAACCTCGAATTGACTTTTTACTATAGTGCATTAGTAAGATCTAAATCCCTTGACATCAACCTCGAATTGACTTTTTACCACAACTATCTAAAGTTCTAGCTTGGGTAATATTTTTAGGAATTCCTTGTGAATACCTTCACTCATTAGGGGTGGGTTACATAGCAAGCGCTGTTGGAAAACCCATTTAAGCTAATATGCTCACGGCATGCCAAGTGAGAGCTAATCAAGCTAGCGTAATGGTGGAAGTGGATGCCAATGAGGAAGTGGTACATTGGGTGGAGTTGGAAAGAGAAGATGGAAAATCTATGCAAATTTTGATGGAATACCAATGGCTACCACCACGCTGCTCAACATGTAAGGTCTTTGGACATATATGTAACACAGTGAAACCGGTGGACAGTTAAGTGTTAAAGTAGAACTCCACGAAGGAGAATAAGACGTAGGTAAAGGTACAATGTAAGAGATCAAAAAACAAAGGAAATGAGGATGCTGATGGGAAGCTTGCTGAAGGGGAGAAGAACCCTCAATAGGGAAAGAGGGAAGCTCCGAAGATAAACATAGAGCTTAAAAACTCCAATCCCAAAGAACCAATTGAGCTGGAACTAGAGATTATACCTTCACAAATTCCTGAAACTCCTATAAGTGGAGGAGTATGAAAACAAGGTAGAGGATAAGGAGGAGGATGAGGGCAAGGAAAGAACAAACAATAGTGTGGAACCTAGAAGCACTAGCAAAGTACAAATTACTACACCAAGTTCTCAAAAGTTGATTGGTACACTTTAAAACCATGCGATGATTAATTAGGCTTCATCTAGTAGAGGGAGATCATCTGGTTCGAGTGCAAAGAAGAGGAGGAAGAAGAAGGTTTACAAACGCTAGAGGCATTGTACTTAATAAAAGTTTTTCATTATAATGAATCTGGTTTCATGGAATATAGGAGGTCTCAATGACTCATTGAAGCGTGCAGAAATAAGGAAGTTTTGTAGGGATAATGGAATATCGGTAATAGGGTTGTTGGAAACTAGAGTAAACCAAAATAATGAAGAGAGGGTTAAGTCATTTCTAGTGGCAAATTGAGAGTTTAGAATTAATTCAATGGCCAGAAAGAGGATATAGTTGATGTGGGACCCAACAAGCTAGAATCTTAGAATGGATAAAGAGTGCAAGCAATTCTCCTGCTGGTATTGCACTCATCTTGGATAAAACGTTTCCTTTTATGCTCCTTTATGTCTATGCATCCAATTCTGAAAATGAGAGAAAATTACTATGGAAAGACTTGGCCGAGTTAGGTCCTTCCATGTTTGATCATCCATGGGTGGTAATATAAGGAAAACACCAGCAATGATGGATTTTGTAAATTTCCTTGATGAAGTGGAACTGGATGACCTTCGATTTGGGGGGGCTTCTACTCTTGGTCGAATAAACAATTGGAAAATCCAATTATGAAAAAATTAGATAGGATATTGGTTAACTAAAGATGGCTGAAACAACCTATCCAATTGTGATGCTATTTTTGTAGCGCTTATCCTTCTTGATCATTCGATAGGAGTTCTACATATAAAGCTGAGTACATGAAAAAAGAAATATCCATTCAAATTCTTTGAGAATTTGGTTTTTAACTGTATGTACTAAATTTGAAAAACTCAAATTGTATATTGATACATCATATTTAAGGTTATGATTGGTATGTCAGAAGAATCGGTTGTAAATCAATTGCCAACCTGCTATTTTGTTAACACAATTAATGTAATTGATTTAGTTTCCTATTTAGATTTGTCAAACCTAAATTAAAGGGATTAACGGATTTCCTCTTTTGTACATTCCTTATTTAGGTAGGAATTCTGCTGTATATATGTAAACAAATGTTTTTCTAATGGACAAGAATTCAGTTATTCAAAATCCTCTGTTTTTGTCATGGTATCAATGCCCTTGATATCTGTATAGTTAAGGTTCAATTTTTTTCCAATCTCTTGTTCTTAGTTCCTAGTTCTATAGCAGCCTCATGTCTTTAGACATGGAGTACTCCTTGATTCATTTTAATGGCAAAAACTACTTAGCTTGGGCATTTCACTTCATGATATATGTAGAAAAAAAGATACTGGGATTTTTATTATTCAGAAAAGAATACTGTCTTTACAATTTATTCTAGTCTATATATATATATACAATTTTGTTACACTAAATAAGGAAAGACAGCTGCTGCTAATTACAGCTATTAATTCTGATTTCCTCCACTAACTTTCCTGAAATATCTTCTAAGATTACTCATTTGAGATTTCCTACATAACTCATCTGAGATTTCCTACACTCCCCCTCAAGCTGGTGAATATAGATCTTCCATTCCCAGCTTGTTAACATTCTCATGAAACATGTTGTTACATAGTCCCTTTGTCATCATATCAGCAAGTTGAAGTCCTGTTGGGACATATGGAGTACAAATCAATCCATTGTCTAGCTTCTCTTTAATAAAGTGTCTGTCTATCTCTATGTGTTTCGTCCTGTCATGTTGCACTGGGTTGTGGGCTATACTTATAGCTGATTTGTTATCACAGTATAGTTTCATTGGTTTGCTCCATTGAATCTTCAGGTCCTCTAGGATAATTTTGACCCACAATAATTCACATACTCCTGCTGCCATAGCTCTGAACTCTGCTTCAGCGCTTGACCTTGCTACCATACTCTGTTTCTTGCTTCTCCAGGATATCAAGTTTCCTCCAAGAAAGGTACAATAGCCTGAAGTTGATCGCCTGTCGACTGGAGACCCTGCAAAGTCTGCATCTGCGTAAACTGCCAGATCAATTTCAGATTTCTTTTTGAACAAAATTCCCTTCCTTGGATGTGCCTTTAAGTAATGAAGCACTCGGTAGACAGCCTGGAGGTGAACTTCTCTAGGATCATGCATAAATTGGCTGATAACACTGACCGAGTAAGCAATATCTGGCCTAGTATGTGCAAGATAGATGAGTTTCCCAACAAGTCTTTGGTACATCCCTCTGTTCACTGCCTTATCTCCATGAGCCTCACTTAATTTGTGATTTTGTTCAATGGGAGTTCCAACCGGTTTGCTACCCGTCATGCCTGTATCCTTGAGCAGGTCCGTAACATACTTCTGTTGAGAAATAAAAATTCCCCGCCTTGATCGAGCCACCTCAATTCCAAGGAAATACTTCAATCTCCCTAAATCTTTTATTTCAAATTCCTTGGCTAGACATCGCTTCAAGGCTTCTTTCTCTACTTCATCGTTTCCTGTCACAATAATGTCATCTACATACACACTTAAAATAGTGACTCCCCCTGAGACCGAATGCTTGATGAAAAGTGTATGATCTCCTTGACTTTGCTTGTAGCCACTAGCTATCATCACCTTGGCAAACCGTCCAAACCAAGCACGTGGGGATTGTTTCAACCAATATAATGCCCTTTTTAATCGACAAACCTTGTTCTTGTCAATCCCACTAAATCCTGGTGGAATGCTCATATAAATCTCCTCTTCTAGTTCTCCGTGAAGAAATGCATTCGTCACATCGTACTGCTGCAATTCCCAATCAAGATTAACAGCCAAGGACAGCAAAATCCTTATTGTATTCATCTTTGCTACTGGAGCAAACGTTTCTTGATAATCTACTCCATATGTTTGCGTGTATCCTTTCGCGACTAATCTCGCTTTGTAGCGTTCTAGGGACCCATCTGCCTTAAATTTTACTGCATATACCCACTTACAGCCCACTGTTTTCTTATCCTTTGGTAAATCAACTAATTCCCAAGTCCCATTCTTCTCTAATGCATCCATTTCTGCTTCCATAGCAAGTCTCCATTCTTTCCTTGATAATGCTTCAGACAATGAGCTAGGAATAGAAACTGTGTTTAAGGTGGAAAGGAAACTTTTATGGCTTGGGGAAAACTTATCAAAAGACACAAAGTGAGACAATGGGTATAGGGGTCTTTTGGTGCATTCTCGGGTCTTTTTCCTTACAGCAATAGGCAGGTATAGGTCTTGGTCAAGGCTAAGAGGTTCTGGACACGGTGGTTCAGGGCTGGTAGAACGATGGGTTGTTGGTGGTGTAGAATTCAGATTTGATTCACTCATTGTTACCTCATTTCCGGAGCATGGTTCAGAAGATTGTTCTTGCCTTGTAGTCACAATGGGATCTCCTCTCCTTGCATACACTTGGTCAAACCGAAACCAGTCAAAGTTTTTACCATCTTCTTCCCTTTGTTTTTCCAACCCATTAGATTGTGGAATTGACTTTTGAGATTCAAATTTAGATGACTCTAGTGGTGGAAAGTTTGACTCCTTATCTTCAAATTTATGTGACTCTCCCTGAAGATAAGGAGTAGTGAAATAGGGTTTATTTTCAATAAATGTAACATCGGCTGAGACAGAGAGTTTTCTAGTAGGTGGATGATAACATTTGTAACCCTTCTGAGTAGATGAGTACCCCACGAAGACACACTTGGGAGCACGAGGATCTAACTTCCCACGGTTATGACTATGAACATGGACAAAGGAAGTACACCCAAAAACTCGAGGAGTGAGATTGAAGGAAGATCGAATATCAGAGTAGAATTTGGACAGGTTTTCTAGTGGACTTTGAAACCCCAAGACCCTGGAAGGAATTCTGTTTATGGCATAAGCTGATGTGAGTACAGCTTCTCCCCAATATGTTTTTGGTACATTTTGTTGAAACAGTAATTCTCTAGTGTACTCAAGAAGATGTCGGTTTTTCCTTTCTGCCACTCCATTTTGTTATGGAGTGGTGACACATGATGATTCGTGTATGATTCCTTCTTTTTGGAAATATGGACTCAAGATTTGATTGAAATAATCTCGAGCATTGTTCGAACGAAAGTGTTTTATCTTGGTGCCAAATTGATTTTGAATCATCGCGTGAAAAATAGGAAAAATATGACTCACATCAGACTTATTTTTGAGTAAATAGATCCAAGAAACTCTTGTGCAGTCATCAATAAACGTTACAAACCACTTAGACCTGAGATGTTTGGAATAGTTGATGGCCCCCAAATATCACTATGGATTAAAAAGAAAGGAAAAGATCTTTTATTATTGATGGGAAATGGTACACGAGTGTGTTTCGCATACTCACAAATATCACAATGAAAAGACTGAACATCAAATTCCTTGAACAATGAGGGAAACATTATTTTCAACGCAGGAAAAGACACATGACCTAGACGTCTATGATGTAACCAAATGACATCCTTATTGAAAGAAGAAAACGACGTGGACATGGCAGACTCACTGAATTCCGATTGACTTGATGTATCCAAGTAATAGAGTCCATTATGTTCCTTAGCAAGTCTAATCTTCTTCCCCGAACCCTGGTCCTGAAATTCACAACAAGAATCATGGAATATAACACAGCCAGTTAGATCTTTGGTAAGCTTTTGTATAGAAACCAAATTTGTAGATAATTGGGGAACATGAAGAACATTTTTAAGCACCGGTTTTGGGGTAACCTGGACATCTCCTATTCCTGCTACTGTGGCTGTAGAACCATCAGCAACAACAATCTTTCTATTGCTAGGACAAGGATTATAGGTTTTGAATTTATTTGAAATATGCGTCATATGATCCGTAGCACCAGAGTCAAGGATCCAGGCATTCCTAAGCTCATTACCTAAGACATTTAACCCAAGAGAGAATAGATCCTCACCTGAAAGGGTCAAAGAACACATACCCTGATTTTAAGAATTGTTAGTTGCTGGTTTTTCAACAGTCCCCAGCATACTTCTAATCTTCTCCATTTCCTCCATACTAAATCCCCCAAGTACCTGAGTTGTGTCTTGAACCGACACATGAGCTTGCCTTTGTTGACCACCTTTTTGTCCCCACTCACGACTGGATGGTTTCCCATGTAATTTCCAGCATCGTTCTTTGGTGTGTCGTGGTTTCTTGCAATACGTGCACCACAACTCTTCGCGATCCTTTTGCACATTTGACTAATTGGTTTTGTTTGCAGCATTTTTGTCCAATACCAGCCCTTGAGGTTTTGAACTTAGGAGAGCAGAATTTTCAGTTGAAGGCAACACTAACATGATGCCCCTCCGACTCTCTTCTGCACGAACTAGGGATATTGCTTCGATTAGAGAGGGAAATTCAGGTCTGCCCAGAATTTGAATTCGTACAAGATCAAATTCAGAATTTAGGCCAGTCAAGAAATCATAAACTCGGTCCCTTTCTATAAACTTTTTGATGACCATTGCACATTTACTACAGTTCAAATCAAGTGTCCTGTAATAATCCAGTTCTTGCCACTGGTTTTGCAGAAAATTGGCATACTCCGGCACCGTTTTCGTCCCCTGTTTTGCTCCAGTAGTCTTCGTCTTGATATCATATATAAGGGCTGCATCATTGACCTTGGAATATGTCTCATGAAGGGCATCCCAAATCGCCTTTGCTGTAGGAAGAAACATGCACGTATCATTGATTTCAGAATTCATGGAATTCCATGACCACGACATGATCATTGAATCCTCTTCTTCCCATGTTTCAAATCCTGGCTTTCCGTTCTCCGATGCTGTCTCCAGTAGATGACCCAACTTTCCTTTTCCTTTCAGGAACGTGCGTACTAGTTGAGACCACTTCAAATAATTTTTTTCATTTAGTCTATATGCTGCCTGGATGTTTTGAAGCTCTGTTGTGCTTCGTTTAATTTGGTTTTCTTCCATGGAAAGAGAAGAAAAAAAAAAAAGAAACAGCAATGAATACTAAAAAAAAACCGAAATGAACCAGCAATTGAGGCCGGAATAATAAGAAGCGAAGGTGGTAATTTTTTTCCAGAAATGGTAATCTCTCTATAATCTCTACCTCAAGTTGAGAATAGAATGAAAAAAAGTTGAAAAAAAGAAAAAATCCAACAGGGAGGAAGAACAAGGTTAGCAATGAAGGCCAATAATAAAATCAGCAATGAAGGCTGGGAAAAAAATTTGAAATGATCCAGCAATTAAGGTTGGGATTAACAAGAATCTGGAAACGATGAATCAGACCCAAATCTGTGTTGTGGTTGAAGGAAGGACAGAGCCGTCGTAGAAGGCCGGGCTTCAGCTTTCGATGCTTACGAAAATAAAAAAAAATTTTGGCAATGAAAGCCAGAAATAAATGGAAATTCTATAGAATTCCAAAAATGAAAGCCAGGAAAAAAATTAAATTTTGTAAACCCTAAGTAGCTCTGATACCATGTAGAAAAAAAGATACTGGGATTTTTATTATTCAGAAAAGAATACTGTCTTTACAATTTATTCTAGTCTATATATATATATATATACAATTTTGTTACATTAAATAAGGAAAGACAGCTGCTGCTAATTACAGATATTAATTCTGATTTCCTCCACTAACTTTCCTGAAATATCTCCTAAGATTACTCAGCTGAGATTTCCTACATTACTCATCTGAGATTTCCTACAATATATGTGAAAGGTAGAGATCTATGGGGTCATGTTGATGGCAGCAAACCTACCCCCGACCATGGTACAGATGAATATGCCAAGTGGGAGGTCAAGGATGCACAAATCATGGCATGGATTCTAGGATCTGTAGAACCTAACATTGTTTTGAATCTCCAACCCTCTAAGACTGTTGTTGAGATGTGGAATTACCTTAAGAAAATCTATAGGCAGCAAAACGCAGGTCATAGATTCCAGCTTGAACATGAATTATCCATGATTCATCAGGATAATCTCTACTGATATAGTTTATGCTACCTTACCTTTTGAAGGTTTTAATGCTGTCCAATCTATTCATGAAATTGCAAAAAAAAGGATCAATTTCTCATGAAATTGAGATATGAATTTAAGGGTACAAGCTCCAAACTTATGAACCGAGATCTCATTCCCTCCTTGGATATATGACTTAATGATCTACTACGAGCATGATTGTCAAAATCACGTTTTTACCTGAAATTGAATAATATAAAATTGGTAGAATCGTATAGAATCGATAAAATCGGTAATTTTTATATCGTATATCTAAACTCATAATTATATCAAAAGTTTGTGCCTAAATGATTTTTCTTCCATTTTGATTATGAAAAACTTGATAAAATTGCAAACTCGTAGAATCGTACAATTGGCTCGTGATTTTAACAACCATGACTACGAGAGGAACAATGGATTCTCACTGAAGCAGCCATGAACAATGAAGATCCACAACAGTTCCAATAGCTTATGCAGCACAAGGGAAGCTAAGAGGTAAGGACATGAGGGTTGTACAATGCTTTTGCTGCAAAGGATGGTCATTATGCTTCGAATTGTCCAAAAAAATTCTACAACTATTGCAAAAGAGATGGCCATATTATCAAGGAATGCCCAATCCGACCTCCTAAGAAATCTAAAACAGCATTTGTTGCCTCGTTTGGCTCTTCTAGTTCTGGTGGTTTCGCGGATGCCACACTGTTAACACAAAATGCTTCTACTCTTACTCAAACTCTTAACACCTGAGGTGGTTCAACAAATGATTTTGTCTGCGTTTTCTACTTTAAGACACTCAAGTAAACCCTTATCTACTTCATCCACTTGTTTTTGTGATTCCGGGGCATCCAATCATATGAGAAATAGCTTATGCAGCCAAGGGAAGCCAAGAGGTAAGGACATGAGGGCTGTTCATTGCTTTTGCTACAAAGGATTTGGTCATTATGCTTCGAGTTGTCCAAAAAAATTCTACCACTATTGCAAAAGTGATGGCCATATTATTAAGGAATGCCCAATCCGACCTCCCAAGAAATTTGAAACATCATTTATTGCTTTGCTTGGCTCTTCTAGTACCGCTGGTTCAGCAGATGCCGCACTGTTAACACAAAATGCTTCTACTCCTACTCAAGCTCTAATACCTAAGGTGGTTCAACAAATGATTTTGTCTACCTTCTCTACTTTAAGGCTCTCAAGTATACCCTTATCTACTTTATCCACTTGTTTTTGTGATTCCAGGGTATCCAATCGTATGGGAAATAGCTTTTGCAGCCAAGAGGTAAGGACATGAGGGCTGTTCAATGCTTTTGCTGTAAAGGATTTGGTCATTATGCTTCGAATTGTCCAAAAACATTCTACAACTATTGCAAAAGAGATGGCCATATTATTAAGGAATGCCCAATCCGACCTCCCAAGAAATTTGAAATAGCATTTATTGCCTCGCTTGGCTCTTCTAGTATTGGTGATTCAGCGGATGCCGCACTGTTAATACAAAATGCTTCTACTCCTACTTAAACTCTACTACCTAAGGTGGTTCAACAAGTGATTTTGTCTGCCTTCTCTACTTCAAGACTCTTAGGTAAACCCTTATCTACTTCATCCACTTGGTTTTGTGATTCTGGGGCATCTAATCATATGACAAATAATGCTCAAACCCTAACCAATGTAAAGAAATATTCTGGAAACCTTAAAATCCATACTGCTGATGGCAATTTACTACCCATTACAGCCACTAGTGATATTTCTCCTTCTTTAATTGATGATTTTCTCTCTCCAAGCCTTGCCACTAACCTTGTTTCAGTTGATTAGTTGGTTGACAATAATTGTATAGGAGAATTTTCTAAATTTGGTTGTGTTGTGCAGGATCAACAGTCAAGGAAGATGATTGCAAGGGGACCTAAAGTAAGACGTGTGTTTCCTTTCCAATTTCCTTTATCGTCCTGTCCTTCATTTCCTTTTGTCATTTGTAATCTTACTCATGTAGATTATCAAGCATGGCACAAACATCTTGGACATCCAAACTCTAATTTACTCCGTACTTTGCTAAATGCTGGTTTACTTTTGATAAAAAGCATGTTTCTATTCATGATGTTCAATTTGATTGTGATTCTTGTAAACTTGGTAAAACTTTGCCATTTCCTACTCACACACCTAATCTATCCAACCTTTTGAAATGATACATAGTGATTTGTGGGGTATGGCACCAATTATATCTCATGCTAATTACAAGTACTTTGTCACTTTTATTTATGACTAGTCGTTTCACTTGGATTTATTTCTTACATTCTAAAGATGAAGTACTTTCTATGTTTAAACTTTTTCATGCCTATTTCTAAACCCAATTTTCTGCCAAAATTAAAACCTTACGTTCTAATAATGGGTAGTGAATATATGTCTCATTTGCTTTAAGATTTTATATAGGTTAATGGAATGATCTCTCAAAGATCATGTCCTAAAACCCCATAGCAAATTGGAATAGCTGAAAGGAAAAATGGTCATCTCCTTGATGTTGTTCGAACCCTTTTATTAGAATACTCAGTGCCTGCTTAGTTTTAGTGTGAAGCTCTCTCCACTGCTGTCCACCTTTTCAACAGGTTGCCTTCTCCTTCATCGAGTCATGTCTCTCCTTTCCATAGGTTATTTGGTCATTCCCCCGATTGTTCTAATCTTTGTACCTTTGGTTGTGTATGTTATGTCCATCTTCCTGCACAAGAACGCACAAAACTCACTGCATAATCAGTTAAATGTGCTTTTCTTGGATGTTTAATGCATCGCAAAGGATTTTGTTGTTATGATCCTACTATGTGTCATGTTCTTTGTGATGCACTAAATATCCTACTGCAAATCAAGACACTTCAAAACCACTTTTGGTATATCAAAGGCATTTTAAATATTCGCCTTCTATGCCCCTTCAAGCTCCTTCCCTTGCTACTGATCCCGTTGCAATTGTCATTCCCAAACGTAGTACTCGAGTTAGTCAACCACCAAACAGGTATGACTCTTCAAATCTTGTATCTTTGACAGCCACTTTGCCTTCTATACCTATTCCCTCATCTTATAAACAGGCAATGAAGCATGAGTGTTGGCGTAGAGCTATTGAAACAAAACTTCTTACTCTTGAGCAAAACCAAACCTAGGATGTTTTTCCACAACTGCTATCTATCAAACCACTTGGCGACAAATTTGTGTTTTTTGTCAAACTTCATTCTGATTTATCTATAGATTGTTACAAGGCTCGATTAGTAGTTCTTGAGAATAAGCAAGAGTATGGTTTAGATGGAATCCTAGGTTAAATAGGTGGAGGAAAATGTGACTGATTTGGAAGATGAATTATGAGGAACTGACTTGGGGAAAATGTGACTAATTTGGAGACAATGTTGCATGATCTTGGAGCAAAGGACACAAGGTAATGAGAGCTAAAGAGAGAGCTTCTGGATTGAATGTAGATGAAATGACTTACTACTGGGTTCAACAATAGGGATCTAATCAAGTATATTTAAGCCGAAATGGAGAAATCAAGTTCGAAATAGTAAGGTCACTTTACCAATTATTGAAGGACTAGACCCAATGCGTTGGATGACCCTATCCAAGTAATATTTTGATGTGCATAATACATGAGAACATCGTAAGGAAGCAACTACATCAATGTATATGAGTGGAAATACCATTCATTAGTTGGAAATGTTAAAAGGAAGCTTTCCACAATTCAATTGGGAAACTATGAAATATGAGCTTCTTTTGCATTATGGAGGTCAACAATGGCATTCTATTTATAAGAATTCGAGACTTTGGCTTCGCAAGTTCTTGATATGATTGAAATACCAAGTGTTGGGGTACTTTTTTGGGTGGATTACATGATTATATCAGATTGTGTGTTCAAACTTTGTGGCTATTATCGGTTATTGATGCTATCGAAATGTCCTTGAATGTGGAATGTGAATTTATGCATGGTATATTCTTGTCATCTCAAGATGTTGCAAATAATTGGAATTAGGACATAATGAAATGACAGAATTTCTTCGAGATTGAACACTTTTAAATATTTGCTCCAATGTCTCATGCTTGAGCAAATTTTGTACAATTAAATGTGATGAATAATTCTCAAACCACTTGGAAAACTATAAGCGGAGGGATTGTGGTGGGACAAATTCTAGTACAGCTAGTTCTAGTAGTGTGGGAAATGGACATACATTATCATCTTAGGAGGAGAATTATAATATAACTAATGGTTACCCTATGAATGGTGAAAGGTGTTTTGGGAAAGGACTTAAAACAAATGTCATGTCATGAGTATGTTGATAAAAGAAGCAGAGGATTATGTTCCAAATTGGATTTTAACCATTTAGTGTTGGACACAAATGTCTAAGCAAAGCTTTACTAGCGATGCTTCTTGAAGATGACACGAAATTATTAGAAGGTGAATGGGTAGAAGTAGAAGAAATTTGTTCACAACGAGGGTGTTTTGTTGAATGGGTGTTATGTTGAACATGAAGCTAGTCGTTGTAGTATGGAGCTTTCCTTATTGGCTTTAAATGCATTTAATAGGCTAAAGGCAAAGAAGTTTTGAGGTAATATTTTTTGGTTACGCCGTTTCTTTATTAGGTGGTAGTGTTGCTAGCTACAATGTTGTGTTGATGAATTTAGTTTCTACACTTGTTGAAATCGGAGTGAACTTTATCTTTCTCAGCTAAGTTGGGTGGTGGTCATAAGGTGATTTCTAGTGGATTTTGTGGAATTTTAAAATTGTCAATGGACTCTTTCAATATGGGACAATATCAGTAGGAAGATTAATATATTTCTCTCTTACTAGACCTGACCTATCTTATGTTATTAGTCTTGTGAGTCAAGCTATGCATGCCACTACAAAAGTATGTGGAAATCTAATGACATGGAAATGCAAGAAACAGATAGTTATAGCACGAAGTAGTGCAAAAGCCAAGTTTTGCTCTACAGCATAGGGAATTTGTGAGGTCATTTGGTTGTAAAGGTTGATGAAAGAGTTAAATATGCCTTTTGGTTCTGCTAGCCGTGTTTATTGTGATAATAAGTCACCAATCAACATTATGAAGAATCCTATCCAACATGATGCAATGAAGCATGATTGTATAGATCAATAGTTCATCAAAATAGTCCATGATCCAAGGGTTGATGAAGTGTGTATTTGGAGCATTCAATTCAATGGAAAATGGAAGCTTACTTGAATACACTAAAGAACAAGTACTTGAAGTTTTCCCAAGATGGTTGATAAGAGATCTCACCCTCTTAAGTTCTTCCTGGTTGAGACCACTAGGTTCTTGTGATGCAACATCACTTCTGGTGCAGCAGCAATATGTACTTGTCCAGCATGGCTAGGCAACCCATTATTCCTTGTCCAATCTCCTTTTGGACTCCATTCTTGGCTCCAGGGCTTTGCATGAAGCTTCCAACACTTCTCTCTAGGTTCTTGTGACCTAGACTGATTGTTCCTTCTTGCTGCAAGAGCCATGCTTTTGTCTGAGTCTGAAGCTAATTTAGCATCACTAGCTACCATGGCCGAACTATCAACGCTTTGTGATTCCAGCATCACGAACCTTTTGCTCTCTTCTCCTTGGATTAGTGCTTCAACTTTATTGGGACTCGAGAGTTCCTGTCTACTGAGGATCTGGATTCTCACTTGGTCAAAATTCAAGTTGGGTCCACACATGAAATCATAGATTGTCATTTTCAATAAATTCTTTTAGAACAACTGCATCCTCTTAGCACTTTAGTTTATATCATCTTATAATGATGGAGCTCCTACCATACCAATTTTAATTGGTTGGCATATTCGATCATTGTTTTCGTCCCTTATTTTGCAGCCATCATCTTCATCTTGATTTCAAAAACTTGAGCTGCATCTTTAGACTTAGAATAAGTCTATTGGGTAGTGTCTCAAGCCTCTTTGGCTGTTGTCAAAAACATATACGTGTCGCTAATATCTAGAATAATAGAATTCTTCGACCAAGTACTTGTGAGATGATTGATCTTTCCTTTTCCTTTCAATGTCTCGCTCGAACAAGCTAAAGACCATTTAAGGTAATTTTTTCCATTCAACCTATATGCGGGTTGAATGCTTTGAAGTTCACCAATTTGTTAGAAGCGGGGTTCTTCACCAAGCTGAATAGTATTTCTAGTTATTTCCAACATGTTATTAGCAATTAAGGCTAATCGAATGGAAATGCAAACGTAGTAACTATAAGGCCTGCCAAAAGGTAAATAAAAGAAGGGCGCGTTTGTGGAGGGTATCGTTGGAAGTGGAAATGTAGCAATTAAGGTTGGCCAACAAAAAAGGAGAGAGCATGTTTGTGGAGGGTGTCGTTGGAGGTGGAGACAAGTGGTAAGATGATTTTGTCAATGAAAGAGGGAGCAATGAGATAGCAGTAAGTTCAACTAAAAAGCCCTAGATCCTCATGTGTGCCACAATAGTTCAAAGGTCCATTCAGGCTAGGTTTAGATTTGTGGGTTTGTGCATGTTCATCTAACATCTAATCAGACTCTGACAACTCTAAGCAGAGTTTAGCAACTACGGTGACTCGTAGGTGAGAGAGCTGATGAGGGTTAAGAAAATTTCAGAAAAATAATATTCTATTTCAAAAAAATAATATTTTATTTCATACAGTATTGGTCAACCAATATACACAAATAAAACCTTGCAAAAATTAGGAAACTATCTATTAGATCCCATGACTTATGGGACTCTTAGCTGTACAAAATAGGAGAAGAAAAACATATTTGTAAGTATATCCTAATTATACTAAAAAAATATTTTTCCTAAATATACTTTTCCCACATAAATCATTATGAAACTTAATGATCAAGATACTTGTTTGTTGTGGACTCTTAATGTGAAGGGTGCTGATGGGAATTCTCATGTGACTAATTCTCCTTTGTTATTATGATTATGAGAGGAATTTGATTATAGTTTCATGGAGTGACCAGGTTTAAAGGAATGTGTTGGACTAATAAATGTGCTGCCCTATAGATATGTAGAAGTGCGAAAGGATGAGATTAAGAGGTTAGTTAAGGAGGAGTTGGTAGTGGGAACTATTCGGGCTAGTTCAAGTCTCTTCTCAAGTCTTGTGATTGATTAGTTTTTGGACTAGTTGCATATCTTTTCTAAAATTGATTTGTGTATAGGCTATCGTTAGATTGGGGTGTCTGCTAAGGACATCCCTAAGACTGCATTCCACACACACCACGGACATTATAAGTTTTTGGTGATGCTATTTGGGTTAATTAATGCTCTTGCTATTTTTAAGGTGACTATGAATGATCTTTTCAGCCATATTCCAATGCTTTGTTTTGGTTTTCTTTGATGATATGCTTATATATAGTGAGGATATAGAGTGGCATTTGGAGCATTTGCACATTGTACTTGATCTACTGTGCTAGTGCCAAGAAAAAGAAGTGCACTGTAGTGATGAGATCAATAGAATAATTAGGGCGCATCATTTCCATTGAAGGGGTAAGTACTTATCTAGCTAAGGTACAAAGTGTGTTGAATTGGCCAAACCCTACTACTACTAAAGGTATTTGTGGTTTTTTAGGACTTTTAGTTTATTATAGAAAGTTCATAAAAGATTATGGTAAGATCATTTGGTCCCTAAATTCTCTTTTGGAGAAGAATTCTTTTGGGTGGAATGAAGAAGCTTTATTATCATTTCAAGCTTTATAACAAGCCTTCCTTAGTGCTCCATTGTTGGTAATGCTGAATCCAGTCAACAGTTTGTGATTGAGTGTAAATACATTTGGCTTGGCTTTAGAGTTCTTATGCAAAATCAATGCCTCATTGCTTACTTTATTAAAGCTTTGTCGAATGAAACTTTGGCGAAGTCAACATATGAAAAGGAACTCATGGCATTAGTGATGGCCATTGACCATTAGCAACTATATTTTCCCGGCATACAATTTGTGATGAGAACAGATCAAAAGAGCCTTTGCCATCTCTTAAATTAGCATATTACTACACCCAATCAGTAGCATTGGTTGGCTAAGTTGTAGGGATATAAGTTTGATATTCAATACAAAAGTGGAGGAGAAAATATATCAGCTGATGTGCTTTTTAGGGAGTATGAGGAAGCTGATTTGATGGGTATGTTGGATCCTATATGGATTGATTTTGATTTTGTTAGAAGAGATGCCTTACGAGATTTATTTTTGTCTACTAAAATTCAATTGTTGAAAGATGGTAGGGATGTGGGCCATGGTTTTTAGCTTCTTAATGATACCTTATTTTATCATGATAGGCTGGTTATTCTAGCTAAATCTCATTGAGTGCCATTATTCTTACATGAATTTTATTCTACTTGGTTGGAAGGTCTTTGCAGGTTATGCTATTTGCTAAAGGAATAAAAGCTCTACATCTTTCTCCAGTATGATTACTTAATCCTCATATCTATGGATTTCGTTATCGCGTTGCCATGTTCTAAGGGGTATGATGCCATTTTGATAGTGGTGGATTGGTTTTCAAAGTATGCGCATTTTATCTTGTTCAAGCATCCATTTATGTCTCAAATAGTTGCTATGGCTTGTGTGAGGAGGTTGTTCATTTACATGGTTCACCCCTTATAGTTGTGAGTGATAGAGATCCTTTGTTTGTTAGTGGATTTTGTACAGAGCTTTTTTACTTTACAATCGATGTAACTTCATTTTAGCACGGCTTATCATCTAGAAATGGATGGTCAAAGGGAAATCTTGAGTGTTACCTTCGGTGTTTTACTTATGAGAATCCATTTACTTGGGCAAATTGACTCACTTGGGTTGAATTTTCTTATAACACTTCATTCTATTCTTCGGTGGCATGGAGTGTCGGTGGATGATGGTACTTGGTTTGATCAAATGCTCCTTTCAGCTTCAGTTGCCTTCTTTTGTCCTTGAGGACAAGGACAATCTTTAAGGGGGGCAGTATTGGTATAGCCACTAGAGAATTCTCAAATTTGATCGCATAGTAAAAGTTGCTTGGTTGCTATTTATTTGATGGAATTTTTGGTACTAGAGATTTATTGAAAGATGAATATCCTATGGGCTTGTACGCACATAATGGTATGCAGAATTAATGTACGTGTTAGAATTATGCTGTCTCTGATAAGTGGAAGTACTACTTATGATCAATCTGCGAGAATCAAAGAACGAACATGCTGCTGTTGATAAACTGGAGTACTACTCGGAATCATTTTTTCGTTAGTTGTATAATGGCGTACAAAATTATATTTCAGAGGGGGATATTTAAAATCATCAACTTCAAAAGGGTTTGTAGGGAGGAGGAAAATCAGATGACTGGTGGGAGTAGCGCTTTCCTAGAAGGGTCAGCAAAAATTCATTTGTACTGTATTTTGCAGGACTTTGGTATCAAGTATAATAGGGAAAATGGTGGACTAGCTCCTGAAGAAATAACTGGTAAGATTTATGAGAACACTAAAACAATCAGAAAATATTTTGATTGCTGGAGATCTCTTGAATGTTAGCATCTCATATAGCCTATTTTATTCCATCTCTTCTCTTTTGTTCCTTGTATACTCTGCTGGTCATTCTCTTCATTAGTGTCACAATTGTGCATTACTAGTTTGACATTTCTACATTGGGTTTGACAAGCTTCATCGGGCTTGTGGGACAGTTTGATGTTGAGGTGTTCGATTCAGCTACTGATTATGTGTAATTGATGAAGTAAGCTCCTTCAATAAATAACCCTTACCCTTTTAAATAATATTGTACACTTCTTTTTGGTGGTCTTGTGTTAGAAAACATCATCAACCTGTTACTTGACAAATGACAAGCAGGGCTTCTTGTTAATCTTCAGTTTTTGTGGATGATTTTCAGCATGATACTAATCACACTGTTTCTACAAGCCTATTATTGTCCTAACCCCTTTTATTGACTGGAAAAATAACATGACAACTCGGGCTAACAAAATTTCATTGCAAATTCAAGTGTATAGTAGAGAGACGAAAGCATTTGAAGACAACAAATTTCCAAAAGCTCAAATGCTTGCAAGTCGTAATCACTGTGGTGTTATAATTTTTTGTTTTCTTCTCTTTCCTATCATTATCTTATTGGAATTGACCTCGATGATTCATGTATAATGTGTTTGCGCTGTCCAATTATGTGTGTAATATTATATGCAAAATAAGCCAACTCATTTTTGGTATGTTGGCCTTTTTCCTTGGGCAACATAGGTATTTGGTATTTTTTTCGATATTATAACATTGTTGTTGAGAACAATGTCAAGATAAACTTCTTACAATCTCAGTAGTTGTTAGGTAGGATTATTCCTCATGCCTAAAAAAATTATGGTAATTCCACTTGAAGCAAATGATGATATTGCTAGCATGATCTTTGTGCCTATTTCTTCTTGTTTTTTGTAAGTGTGCGCTTTTATTTTTTCGGTTAATAGCATTCTTATTTGTTTTACTGCAGTTTTCTCCTTGCTGTTTCTCTTGATGGTAATTTTTGAACCATTGATGTGGGTGCTGCCAGGTATTCTTTTACTGTATATAATATCATTAACTAGCAGACATGGTGCGAATGTTTAAAGTTGTTACCAAAGAAAAAAATGACTTGTTAAGTCTTTCCCCAAAAGAATGTGTTCCGAGCCGATGTCAGTTCTTGGATTTTGTAACTGTTTGTATCTTTGACATTCCCTTAGATAATACTTTTATTTTGCTTAAGATCTGTTTGCTTTTGTCAAAATTTCTTTAATACTTCTTTAGTACTAGTGTTGTGATTATTGGGACACCATAGGAAAATTAAATTTCCATTTTCTCCTTATAATTTATTATTTGCGCACATCTCTGTTTCATCTTGACTGGGACTTGACAACCAAAAAATTCTCGTTTTTCATCAATGGCTTAGGTCAATATTTTATTTTGAGTCCATTCGGAAATTCCATCTACTCCTAGCTTCACTTTTTTGGTGACGAGACTCTCTTTGATCTTGTCTTCGGCGTAAAAGATAGCTATTCATTGCCTGCTTATTGCTGACGGATATTACAATCTATGCTTTTGAAGCTATTATGCTTTACGTGAAGTTGCTGGAGCATATGCACACTGTATATTTGTGGGAGAACTAGGTGCACAAGGGAGCTCATTATTGACTTATGCAAAGGAGTTGATGGCTTGTATGGGATTGGGCAAGTGGAGCTCAACAGATGAGTCTCTAGAGTTTGGTGCTACTATAGATGGTGTTGCAGATCGCGACATGGTCCAGGAAAAAGGTGAAACAGCCATTATCTCAGTTATTTTTTATTATTTGTTTTTTTGTTGCTAGAGGTTTTGTTGTCTATGCTACTTTAGCTTTGTGCTTGCAGATTCTTTGTTACTTGGTCAGATTTTTGTAGCCGTTACTTTGAAGTCCGGAAAATTTCAAAAAGTTATATAAATAATGGCCGTAACCGTATGTGGTTGTTTGCGTGGATGAGGAAGATGCGTGTGGATGATGGTGTGGATGTACGAGAGTGTGTGTGTGGAGGAAGGTGCATAGGGATGTGTGTGATGAGTATGGTATGTGTGATGGTGGGTGTGAGGTATATGGAGATATGTATAAACGTGGGTGATAGTGTAAGGTGTGTGTACGGATGTGTGTAAGTGTAAGTGATGGTACGTAGCGTGTGCAAGGATGTGCACATGTGTATGAGATAGTGTATGATGTATATGAGGGTGTGTGTGTGTGTGTAAGGAGGAACCATGTGTGTATAATGCATGTGAGTATGTGCACGTGTATGAGGTGATGTAGTGTATGCGGAATGTGTGTGTGTGTGAATGAGGTGCGTGTATGTGTATGTGTGTTTGATGGTGTACGGGGTGTAAGGATGTGTGTATGTGTTGGAGATGAAGTGTGATGTGTATAAAGGTGTGGTGTATACGGATTGTGTGTGTGTAAGATGATATATGGTGTGTGTGGAGTATATGCGTATGGAAGGTGTGGAGTATGGACATGTGTGGGTAAATGTGGAAGTTGAGGGTGATGTATGCGAGATATGTATGTACGAATATGAGACGATGTGTAGAGTGTGAACATGAATGTGTGGGTATGAAAGACGAACATAGTGTGTGCAAAGTATGTGAGTATGTGTATTGGTGATGTAAGGCGTATATGGATTATGTGTGTAGGTGTATGAGATAATGCATGGTGTGGTTATGTGTGAGTATGGATACGGGAGGTGTGTAATATGTGTAGAGTAAATGGATAAGAATATGTATATGTTGGTGTGCATGTGGTGTGGGGAAAAGGTTGGTGTATGTATGGTAATAGAAGCAATGATTCGTTGGAAGATATTAAAGACAATTGGATAAATGGAAGGTTCAAAGATGCTTCATGGATGAGAGAAGCGTTTATGAGGGTGTAACTGGTGAAGGGAATGATTCAAGCAATATCCAAGATGATAGCTTGAGAGATATTTGGAATGAAATGGATTTCACAATGGAATGTTCAAAGGATATCGAGGAAGATCATTCTTGGCCAAATATCCTAATGCAAGATCTTCAGTTGTCCTTTCCAAGGATATCTTGCATATGTGGAAGAAGGAATTCCAAATTTGGCAAGTCGAAGACATTCTATTGCTCGACTTCTACACAAGGAAAGCAGACAGTCGATCACAACAACTTGAGGTGTTGGAAGCATAGATTCGAAGGAAGTTCAACATTCTAATCTTGTTTGCCCAAAGTTCCATAAGGAGGAAACTTCACGCCTTGTCATCAACCACAAGATAAGCAGAGTACACATATTGGATGCTAGAAGACTACCAAAGTCAGGTAGAGATGCGGCTTTATGATTGGGTTGAGAAAGCATCGCAGAAGGATACTGACTTCAAGAGGAACGCAACGGAGTTATCCATTGGAATCGCTCGACTCCGGCTAGACTACGACAACTCTAAACAAGTGAGTGGGAAACTTAATGATATGCTACTATGTTGTGTTGTATATGGAATGTCATGCATGTGAAATTGATGTTTATTGTGCTGCTATTTGATATGATTGTTGTTGAGTTAAGTTATGCGGTAGAGAATAACGAGTTAGGTAAGAAGTCATGAAGAATATAGGGGAATGAATAGTCCGAGAGTTTAGATGTCATTATTTTAATGATAGCACCTAGTGCTATATTGCTAGTGCTATAACCATAAGCCTAACCCATGTTTTACAAATTGTCTTCTTCCAAAACAAACAAAAATATAGAAACTTAGCTTTCCTTCTATAGCTACCAAATAGGTATGCTTAGTTGGAATAGGGTGTATAGGTATCATTATGTATACATGTTAGAGTTGGCTCTTGAGTGTGTATACATACACTTAACAAACTTATTTTCCTATTTTAATTACGAAACACTCTCGTGAACATAATCATACCAAATCATGAGTGCAACCTTAATTTTTACAAATCAACGACCATATTTTCTTACTCTCTTAAGTTCATAAGGGAAAGCGTTTAGTAAGTTATCCTTAATTAGAGATGTGACAGAAATATGTATACACACACACATACACACACACACACACACACACACATATATAATATATCAAATGGCCAAATGGAAAATCTTTGGCAAAAATGACTGTCATATACACAGAAGAAAGAGACATTCATGTCTCTGATGGATTGACGACAATTGAACTCTTAAACCGTAGTTCCATTCAAAACTATGGACAAGAATGGAATCACATGCACATAAGACTAATCCAAGTAGGAGCTAAACCTCTTACAAAGCTAGGATTAGATACCTCTGTCCTAATGGTCCTTAGAGATGCAAGAGAATTGGAATATGAACGATCGATCCATGCATCGATTGAAACCAGTCTTACCATCCTTTGTCTTAGACAATTCTAAATGCATAGATTGTAAAAGGAAAACTAAAAAGAAATCTTCTAAGAAAAAGAAGAAGTTTTCTAAAAAATTCCACAAACAATCTAACAATGAAAAAATCTAAAAAGGACTATTCTAAAAAGAAAAAATACTTTAAGCCAATTAAATGTTATCTGTGTAGAAAATACGGCCACACAGCTGACAAATGTAAGATCGGGAAAAAACTTAATTCTCTCGATCTAGATATATATATATATATATATATATATATGTCATGAGGACATCGAAAGAGGAAACGAGATGACCTTGTGGGCTCTCGAAAGTGTGAAAATGATAAAGCACTTGAGAAGTGCGAAGGCACAGAGGTGTCAAAGATGATTGATGTAAATCAACCCTGAGCGGTTGGTTTGACATGTGAGATAAATGACACAGAGGTGTCAAAAATGATTGTAAGCTAACCCGAGTGGTTCGGCATTCGAGAAAAAGGACACAGAGTTGCCAGATCTGATGATCGTAAGTTGACCCGAGCGGTTTGACATTTAAAAGAAATGGCACAGAGAGGTGTCGAGATAATTTAATCCATTATAAAACTGGATAGGTCTACGTCCATGGGGATTTAGGTTTAGTGTCGATTCTGTGTGATAACCCATGCATAATCCTTGCTTGTGATGAGTGATAAGAAGAACATGATTTGTGCTTGTTGTGATGAGTGAAATGGAATGTTTGATGTTTACTTTTGTGATATGATTGATTGTGATTGTAAATGTTGTTTGATCACTCTAAACAAATTAATTAAGGAAGAGGACCTGATTTAAAAACCTGACATGCATTTTCACGAGACATTGCATGAGATTGAAGGCCATCACTGTTACAGGATGCGTCGGAAGTGATCAGGAGGATCGCTGTTCCGCTAAGTGCGAACTAAGTGATTAGGGGATTATCGCTCCTTGACGGTTTCGAGTCCGGCCTGTCTTTGAGGGTTTTGCTTCGCCTGGTGCAGAGAGGCACGGGAGCGTTCATTGTTGAGATATAAGATATCATAATTAACCAAGTGATAAGATAAATAAATCGGGTAATGACCTGGGTACTGATGGTGGCTTCGGAATCCCCAACCCAAGATCAAGGGGACGTAAACCCTATACTTCACATCGGTTACCGGAGAACCACATGAGATGCTGCATTCATATGGTTGTTCATGCATGGCATACATTTAATATTTTAAATTGAATTTGCTTGGTTGTGTACATAGCATAGGTTTAATAACTTAATGTGAATTTTCTTGTGTATGTATATAACATCTGTCTAATGTTTGATTTGAGTTTGTTTTTGTGTGTGTATGTAGTATTGAAAGTATTACCATCCCATTCACTGAGCAATGGTATGCTCACCCCCTCACAAACTTTATGCAGGTGTCGATAGCGAAAGCGCAGAATGGGCTAAGATGTGAAGTGTTGAGAGTTTTGGAAGACCAAAACAACGAAGTAAGATTTGTAAAGAATAGATTTACTTAGATGAAATGTTAGGACCCCCATGTGAATAGATTTTGAAGTTGAAAACCTAGGAATTATCCTATTTTACTGATTGGTATGGGATATCGATTTTCTGCGATCACGGTTGACCATAGAGTACGGGATCCATAGTTGTATTTTATTATCTAATTATATATATTATAACTTATTGTAGATATAATTATTTACTTAGAGTCTTACGATCTCTGACTCGTGAGACGATTATCATGTAACGGGTACACACGTGCCATGATAATTTTAGTAAAGGCTTCTAGGCCCCCCTTTGCGGCGTGACAATTACTGCATCCAATGCTGTAGAATCCATTCCTTATTTCTCCGCAGGTCTAAAGGGTGTTGAGAGGTCTGATGGCAGTAACTTTTTTGCTTTTTTTTGTGCTTGCGAGTTTGTGTGCTGTTTCTTAATATGTTTTTGGAGTTTGTAATTGGTTTTACTTATGTGGTCAATTTATTACTTGCAGTAAAGCTCCATAAATGTCTTTCCCTACCTTTGTGAAAATGTCTATGCAGAAAGGATAGGCCAACCCTAAATCCATGCCTTTATCCCTATATAATTTTTACTTTGATTTGCCTTAAGGATCATTTACTTTCTAAAACACTGTTTAAGGTATGTGCTGTTAGAAAACTTGAAAGCAAAGCTTCTTTGACTGGCTCTGCTGGTTATCTTTGAGGAGAAATTGCTTTGTGCATGTCTTGATTGACCTTTGGGTCCTGTTCTATTCAAGTGTCTTAAGGGCAAATTATTATTTATTCCTCACCTACCATTTGAGGTGTTTCCATTAGCCAGATTTTTTTATAGAGCATTGCTATAAAATGATTATTGTGGTGGCATCATTATACAAGTACCCAAGAATACTCTCCACTATCCTTGTGTCTTTGTTTCCTTTTTATGATTTTCTTTCTTCTACACCAAATGCTTCTATCTTTTAATCTTTCTTTTCCTCTCTAGTTTGTCGTGAAGGATCATTGCTATGTCGCATTTCACATTATTGAAGTTGTTTGGAAATTTGGTGGATGCTGGATTGTCTTTGATTTGTGGGGAGGAAAGCTTTGGAACTGGTCAGGGTCTTGCTACCAATGATATTTTAAATCATCATATCAAATTGCCAGCTACTTTTTTTAGGTGGTGTGTAAAATTCTTGATTTCTTTTGATAGGATCTGACCATAGTCGTGAGAATGATGGAATTTGGGCTTTTTTGGCTTGGCTATCTATTCTTGCTTACAAAAACAGAGATAACCTTTGATGGAGAAAAACTTGTGACTGTTGAAGACATTGTTCGGAACCATTGGGCAACCTATGGTTGCCATTATTATACTTGTTATGATTATGAGGTATGCAGTCACTTGGTTTTTAACCTTTACAGTAGTTCTAGCAGAAATTTGTTGAATTACTTTTATGTTACTTTGAAGAATGTTGGTGCAAGTGTTGCAAAGGGTAGTAATGGCTTACTTAGTCAAACTGCAATCTTCACTTTTTGAAGTTGTGTAAGTATTGTGATGCTATTCGCTTTTTGGGGTCTTTTTCTTTTCCTGCAATGCAGTTGTCAGAAATTTGTTGCATGTGACTCTGCGTACTCTTTTTAAGGATTGGTTCTGCATAAATAAGATAATATAAAAATATAATTATAATACATGAATAATTTTAATTTTATACCTTTATTAAAATATATAGTGAACTTGTTTAAGAAATATTTCCTGTGATATATAATTATAATACATGAATACGCGAAAGGGAATTTTAAAAGGGAAAGGAAGAAAAGTTAGTTTTAGAAAATGAATAGAGGAAACTAAAAAGAAAAGCTATTTTAGAAAGTGGAAGGGAGAGAAAGTTGGTTTTTAATCTTAACTTGTTATAGAAGGTGTTATTTATGCCTATCGTGTGTTTTTCTCTATATTATGATTCAATAGTATTCAAGTTTATATATGCATATCCTAAACTATAAATGGGGAAAGGAAATAATTTTACAAAAAGGGAAAGAAATAATTCAAATTATTTCTAATATCTACTTTCCTATTCCATAGCAACGCCAAATGAAAGATTCTTTTTTTTTCCCTAAAAAAATATCATAAAATATATTGCATTTGAAAATAATCCAAATGATTGGCTCTTTGATACCTAATTTTAAATTACACTAACATTGGGAATTGAACCCTCTATACCATTGCATTCGATTGCATTTAATGAAATTTGGCATTGAAACATCGATTTTAATTTGAGTAGTGACATTGGGTAAAAAAGTTGATTTATTTGCATTTTAAAATCGGTTTTAAACTTGATTTTAAGTGTTGCATAACTTTATTAATGTCATCTTTTAGGGATTTTATTTTTATTTTGTTGAAAAAATATATGCTTTTTTCTTTTCCCATTTATTTTGTTTTCTCCTTTACAAAACATTTTAGTAGATATAATTTTTTATAACACATACCTATTACATTAGTTACACACAAGTTGAGTTTTGAGCAATCAACATCCCCCCTCAAAACCGCTTGTCTCTCTCTCTCTCTCCCCTTTAGTGGGAAAGTAGTCACGGATAAATATTAATGAAAATTATTACTTGTATTTTGTTTATGTACATAAATATACGTTAAATCTTGAAGCTTTACTTGTATTCCAATTTTAGGTCATTAACAATTTTGTTGAATCTTGAAGTGTGATATTATCTTAATGTTTTTGTAAGTTGTCTTTGTTTTCTTATTTGTATGGTGAGAAAATGTGTTATTTGTGTATGTATCGTAAAATACTGAAAGAGTATATATTTTTATTGGTTAACAATAAATCATTTATATACAAAAACCGATAAGAAAATTTCCTAAAATAATAAAATCTCCTAATTTAGTTTGATTATATAATTACAATATTTACAGCACTACTTTCTTAAAATAAACCTATTAATCATATTTTCCTGCACTCCCCCTCAAGTTGGTGAATAGATATTCTCCATTCTCAGCTTGGATACAATTTTTTCAAACACTGAACTACTTAATCCTTTGGTTAACACATCAGCGAGTTAATCATTTGTAGATACATAAGGTGTGCAGCTACTTAATCCTTTGGTTAACACATTAGCGAGCTAATCATTTGTAGATACATAAGGTGTGCAAATCAATCTGCTCTCCAATTTTTCCTTGATAAAATGTCTATCAATTTCAATATGCTTTGTCCAATCATGTTGCATAGGATTGTGGGCAATGCTAATTGCAGACTTATTATCATAATAAAGCTTCATTGGGACCTCCAACTTTATTCTCATGTCTTTTAGAATGGTCTTCAGCCAAAGTAACTAACGTACTCCTTAAGCCATTGCTCGAAATTCAACCTTTGCACTAGACCCTGCTACTACATTTTACTTCTTACTCCTCCATGTCACGAGATTCCCACCTAGAAACGTACAATATCCAATGGTCGATCTTCTATCAATCAATGATCCAGCATAATCAGCATCTGTCTAGGCTTCAAGTATTAGGTTCTCACTTCTCCTAAAGAGAATTCCTCTTCCTGGCGTACCTTTAAGATATTGTAACACTCTGTGCTGCTTGAAGATGAACCTCTTTTGGATTGTGCATGAATTGATTGATCATACTCAAAGCATACACTATATTCAATCGTGTGTGGGACAGATAAATGAGCTTTCCCACTAACCGTTGATACATTCCTTTGTCTACCATAACATCTTCCTTTGCTATTCCAATCTTTACATTTGGATCTATTGGAGTACTCTCCGGTTTGCATGCTGTTTTACCCGTCTCCTTGAGTAGATCAATTACATATTTCAGTTGAGAGAGAAAAATACTTTTTTCTGAATGTGCCACTTCAATTCGGAGAAAAAAATTTAGCTTCCCTAGTGTCTTAATCTCAAATTCTTTTGCCAAGCACTCACTTAGAAAACGTCTTTCTTCATCATTGCTTCCTGTAACAATTATATTATCCACATAAACTAAGAGAACTGTGACTCCCTCCTGAAGATGAGTGTTTGACGAACATGTATGATCTCCATGACTTTGCTTATATCCTAAAATCACCATAACCTTGGCAAACGTGCCAAACCATGCTTGAGGAGATTGTTTAAGCCCATATAATGCCTTCTTTAACCTACACACTGTATGATAAGTAACTTCTTTTTTATAACCAGGTGGGATCTCCATATATATCTCTTCCTCTAGATCTCCATGCAAGAAAGCATTTTTTACATCAAACAGTTGTAAATCCAATCCAAAGTTGGCTACCAAAGACAATAGAATAGTATTCAACTTTGCCATCGGGGCGAACATCTCTAGATAGTCCACTTCATATGTTTAAGTATATGCTTTGGCTACTAACCTCGCCTTGTATCTCTCCACTAAACCTTTAGCTTTATACTTCTCTATGTACACCCATTTACATCTTACTGGTTTCTTCCTTACTAGTAACTCGACTAGCTCCCATGTTTTGTTCTTTTCTAGTGTCTCCATTTCTACATTCATAGCTTGTTTCCATTTTTCATTAGACAAAGCTTCAAACAGATGAGAAGGAATGACAATAGTTTCTTGGTTACTTAGGAAGGTTCTGTGTGATGGAGAAAAACGTTTAAAGGATAGTGAAACGAACCACGCCAACTCGTGACGAAACCCAATACCAATACGTTCGGAATTTGTTGCCTAAGACGCCCAAACACCTAAAGTGGAAACCGCGACCCGTTGTCTATGAGCGAGACGAGAACCTTGGTATAAAATGAAGACGCCACAATCGGGAAGAAAGACCGATTGATAAGTCGGGATGAACGCCACGGAAAATTAATCCGATAAGTTAGATTTAGTTCTTGAAGAACCAAGAGAGGAGCCTCTCAAATATGTTTAATGTTCTAAGATGTATGTTGTTTGTTGTTCTAAACCCTAGGAGCTTTTATACTAGGGTTACAATTCGTGAAAATACAAACCCAAAACGACGTTGCTTCAATAAGTGCATAAAAATAACAAAACAGAACATGGTGGCCGGCAAGGGATACACGGCCGTGTACTTTGGCCGTGTATGATTCTGTGCCAATTCTTGTCTCCTTACACGGCCGTGCCTTTTAGCCGTGTGTCTGGCTGTGTATGATTATGTGCAATCTTGAGATTCCTACACGGCCGTGCCATGAAAGTACACGCCCTCTTCAACCCGTGTCCGGTGTGACTTGTATAAGAGCAAGGGTCTTCCCATGGTTGTTCCAATCCATTCCAGCTTCATGATTGCTCCAATCCTTTCCGGCTTCATAGTCATCCTTTATCAACCCGTTAAGTGCTTCCTTGAATCGTTTCGCTCGATTTCTTGTGATCGATCCAGGCGGCACTTCAAGAGGATCCACATTCCTTCTTCCGGCTTGACTCTCATCATGGATCTCATCATTCCCCTCCTCTTGAAAAGGATTTGTCCTCAAATCATCACCTACATCAAAAGGACTCAGATCAGTAACATTAAATGTGGCACTTGATACTCACCAGGCAAATCTATCTTATATGCATTATCGTTAATGCGCTCAAGAACTTGAAATGGTCCATCGCCTCTAGGAAGTAGTTTAGATCGACGCTGCACGGGAAACCGCTCTTTGCGCATGTGAACCCAAACCCAATCTCCAGGTTCAAAGATAGCTTGTCGACGACCCTTATTGGCTTGTTTCACATACTGTTCTGTTGGTCGCTCAATGTTCAACCTTGCCTTCTCATGGATCTGTTTAACAAATTCGGCTTTCTTCTTGCCATCTAGATTAACATACTCAGAAATAGGCAAAGGTGATAAATCCAAAGAAGTTAGTGGATTAAAACCATACACAATCTCAAAAGGAGTAAATTTAGTAGCGGAATGCACTATACGATTATAAGCAAATTCAACATGCGGCAAATAATCCTCCCAACTTTTAATATTCTTTTTAATTACAGCCCTCAACAAAGTAGATAAAGTTCGATTCACTACCTCAGTTTGACCATCAGTCTATGGATGACAAGTAGTAGAAAACAATAACTTAGTTTCTAACTTAGCTCAAGAACTTAGTATCCCTATCTGATACAATTGTTCTAGGCATACCATGCAATCGCACAACTTCCCTAAAGAATAAATTAGTAATATTACAAGCATCATCCGTTTTGTGACAAGGAATGAAATGTGCCATTTTAGAGAATCTATCAACAACTACAAAAATAGAATCCCGACCATGTTTAGACCTGGGTAATCCTAATACAAAGTCCATAGAAATATCTACCCAAGGCTCATGAGGAATGGGACTCTAGATTTCGCTTGCTTACACGTGACACATCGCTCACAAATCCTCTCAACATCTCGTTTCATGTGAGGCCAATAGAAGTGTTCCTGCAATACCCCTAAGGTTTTAGCTACTCCAAAGTGTCCCATTAAACCTCCTCCATGAGACTCCCTCACGAGTAATTCTCTTAAAGAACAAATTGAAATGCACAGTTTACTCTCCCTAAACAAGAATCCTTCATGTTTATAAAATTTACCATGCCCACTCTTCTCACAATGCACATACTCCTCACAAAAATCTCGATCAGCAGTATATAATTCCTTAATGTGCTCAAAACCAAGTAGTCTAGAACTAGGAGTAGAAATAAGAGTATACCTTCTAGAAAGTGCATTAGCCACGACATTCTCTTTACCTTGCCTGTAGTGGATGACATATGGAAATGTTTCGATGAACTCCACCCAACGAGCATGCCTTTTGTTCAACTGGTGTTGCCCCTTCAAGTACTTCAAAGATTCATGATCAGTGTGGATCACGAACTCTTTTGGCTAAAGGTAGTGTTGCCACATTTCTAAGGCTCGAACCAATGCATATAACTCCTTGTCGTAAGTAGGGTAGTTCAAGGTTGCCCCACTTAGCTTCTCGCTAAAGAATGCAATCGGTCTTCTCTCCTGCATAAGCATTGCTCCAATACCTAATCCTGAAGCATCACACTCAATTTCAAACGTTTTAGCAAAGTTAGGTAAAGCAAGTAATGGTGCCTGAGTCAGCTTATTTTTAAGCTTTTGAAAGGCCTTGTCTTGTTGCTTTTCCCATCTGAACCCCACGTTCTTCTTAATTACCTCAGTGAGTGGTGCTGCAATGGTGCTGAAATCCTTCACAAATCTCCTATAAAAACTCGCTAGTCCATGGAAACTCCGCACATTACTTACATTGGTTGGACTAGGCCATTCTTGGAACGCACGAACCTTTTCCTCATCAACCTGTATTCCCTGCGCACTAACAACAAAACCAAGAAACACAAGTTTGTCTGTGCAAAAAGTGCACTTCTTGAGGTTAGCATATAATTGTTCCTTTCGAAGCACTTCTAAAACATCCCTCAAGTGAGATATATGATCTTCCAAACTCTTGCTGTAAATATGAATATCATCAAAATAGATAACCACAAATTTTCCAATAAAAGTCCTCAAAACATGGTTCATAAGTTTCATAAAAGTACTAGGTGCATTAGTTAAACCGAAAGGCATTACTAACCACTCATACAATCCATATTTTGTTTTGAATGCGGTTTTCCATTCATCACCTTCTTTCATTCTAATTTGGTGATATCCACTTTTCAGATCAATTTTAGAAAAGACACTAGACCCATGTAACTCATCTAACATGTCATCTAAGCGAGGAATGGGATGACGATACTTTACCGTGATGTTGTTGATGGCGCGGCAGTCAACACACATTCTCCATATCCCATCCTTCTTAGGCACCAAAATCACAGGCACTGTACATGGACTCATGCTTTTTCTCATGTACCCCTACTCCATTAATTCATCGACCTGCCTTTGGAGTTCCTTTGTCTCCTCCGGATTGCTGCTATAAGCTGGCTTGTTTGGAATCGATGCTCTGGGTACAAGGTCAATCTGGTGCTCAATACCACGAATAGGTGGTAATCCCTTTGGAATCTCCTCTGGGAAGACATCTTCAAAGTCCTGCACAAGAGACACAACCACACCAGGCAAAGAGTTAGATAGTTCGTTAGTACTCAGACATGTTTCCTTAAAAAGCAGCAACAACATAGGTTGCCTCATCACTAACGCTCTCTTTACTATACTCGCTCTTGCCACACAACTCTCCTTTTGCAAGGCTGCCCTCTCCTTTTCACTCACCACCAAAGTTGATCCCCCTTCAACTTGGCCTCTCACACTCTTTCCAGCCTTCCTCTCTTTTTCCTTTTGATCTTGACTTTTATATTCCTTTTCTTTCTCATTGTCTTTTGTTCTCTCACTCTCCCTCTGTTTTTCACTCACCTTATTGTTTGCAAAAGACTGTTGTAGCTGTAACTGGTTCTCATACACTTGCTTAGGTGTTAAAGGTTTAAGATTAAAGCTTTTCCCTTGGTGAACAAGCGTATACTTGTTAGAAAAGCCATCATGAACAACTTTCCTATCAAATTGCCATGGCCTCCCCAACAATACATGATATGCTTGCATTGGCACTACATTGCATAACACCTCATCCTCATACCTACCAATGCAAAAACCAATCAATGCTTGCTTACTCACCTTAGTCTCTCCACTATCGTTCAACCACTGCAATTTATGTGGACTAGGGTGTCTAATAGTTTTGAGCCCCAGCCTCTCAACAATAAAATTACTCACTACATTGGTGCAACTCCCTCCATCAATGATCAAACTACAAATGTGATCTCCTAGATAACATCTAGTATGAAATATATTCTCTCTTTGCACCTCCTCTTCTTCCTTCACCTGCACATTCAACGCTTGCTTCACTACTGCCACTAGCTTTCCCATTGTAGGCTCCTCATCATCACTAGCATCCTCTAATGGAGGCATATCATCTTCTTCACTATCCCCCTCAGTCTCATACTCTCCATCATCACGCAAAATCATCACACGCCTATTTGGACATTGACTAGCAATATGGCCTCTACCTTGGCATTTAAAGCATCTAATGTCACGATTTCTAGAAGTAGAAGATTCAGGGTTACCTTGATTACTAGGAGTAGAACCCACTTGCCTCAGTTCTCCTTTTGGTTTGGTGGGTAAAGGCTTTTCTTCCTTCTTCCATTGATTAGTCTTCCAAGTGGATGAACCATTACCCTGTTGAAACCGTGCATTACTACTACCTTTCCTCTTGTGCTAGTTCTCAACCTTTATAGCCATGTGAACCATATCTTCCAATTCTACATAATGCTGCAATTCCACGACATTTTGGATTTCTCTATTCAACCCAGCAAGAAACCTAGCCATGGTAGCCTCTCTATCCTCCTCTACATTCGCCCTAATCATAGTGACTTCCATCTCCTTGAAATACTCATCTACACTTAGGCTGCTCTGCCTCAGAGTTTGCAACTTGTTGTGCAATTCACGATAGTAATACGCAGGCACAAACCGCTTCTTCATCACTCTTTTCATCTCTTCCCAAGACTCAATAGGTGGCTCGCCACTCCTCCTTCTATTCAACATTAATTGATCCCACCACACTATAGCATAATCCGAGATTTCAATGGCAGTAAGTTTTACTTTCTTTTTCCCACTATAGTTGTGACAATCAAATACCATCTCTACCTTCTTCTCCCACTCTAAGTATGCCTCGGGATCATTCTTTCCTTGGAAAGGAGGAATCTTCATCTTTATGCTACTCGATTGATCATCCTCTCTATTCCTATCTCCTCTATCTTCCCAATCCCTAGTTCCTCTATTCCGACCACTATATCCTCTATAACTCCTGACAGAAGGCTCATCAAAGTCATCATCCGACATTTCATCTCCACCCCTTGGTACTCTCTTAGAACGACTCTCCCTCTTACGCCCTTGGAATACGTTTGTGGATTGCTCTAGTCTTTGCTCTACCGTCTCATGAATTTGTTCCATTCCCTCTTGGAACATCCTCTTCATTTCTCCCATCAACGCCTCAATTACTAACCTAGCATCAAACCTTCCCCTCTCACCTTCAGGGGAATGTTGTCTCGACATTGTCCCTACAGAAAAGATTAGTACTAACACAATTATATATATATAATTAAACCTCACAATACACTCACTTACGCGTTTCGCTCAAATGATGATATCACACAGTCACTCGTGTATTCTCACAAACAACGATGATATCAAATCGCCAATTTCCTCTTCTCAATTCTCTTGGAACTAACCCGAACTACACCAATTTCCTTTCGTAGAATTCAAAACAACTCTAGGGTTCGTAAATTTTCCTCTTTTTTTTCTATCCATTTTTTTTTTTTTTTGTAACAATCGCTTAGTAAATATTACACTATCAAAAGATAATCAATACTACGAAATGGAATACGATAATTGATATGAACGATTGGAGTTAAGGTTTTTGATATT
>JBBMOL010000428.1:60076-305009 GCA_037954665.1 Laguncularia racemosa
AGTTTAACTATTTCACAATGGTCTTCAATGATTTTCATGCAAAATTTCAAATAGTCTGCATTGACATTGGAAGGAATATTTTCCTAATGAGTCTGAACATTATTGAGTTGAAAATGGCATTGCTCCTAAAAATTCTAGTGCTTACACACCCAGGCCAAATGAGGCTTGAGCATAAGAATTAGACTGTAGCTTTAGTCTAATATTAGGTTCATTTATTTAACTCCCTTTACTTATTGCTAGCTCCTCAATAATGCACCAAATAAATATAAATTCAAAGCTCATGCTTCTTTCACAAAAGGAATACAAATGCTATCACTTTCCCTAAAAACAAGTCCATGTCACAATTAAAGTTTTGTATTTGTAAAAAATTAACCATATATGATGGTTCTATTTAGGGTGAGCAATAGTCATTGAAAGATTAAAGGTGCATACTTGATAACCAACCTAGACATACATATCAGGTCAGGATAATTTTCTTTTGAATCTTCCAACCCTATGCCACCAAAGTTGAGTCTCTCTAGTTGGTTAAATCCTTCTAATTCATTGAGTTCAACTCTTTTACCATCTGGACTGTCAAGTCCTAATTTGATAAAATTTGGCCTTTCTTCTTCATAATATGATTTTGCATTAGAGGGTGGATCATCATCAAAGTCATGTCCTTGCTCTATGCATTTGGTAACTGACGCGAACCCTAGATATCGATCTAAGACCCAACGTTCAAGAAGGATTCAAACCCGAGAATCGAAATTGAATTGAAACGAAACGAAACCCGACCCCAATCGAACCCGTCGATTAAAACCTAAGCTATCTGGATTGATTTCTCCAAGCGTTTAGGATGAAGAAATCGAAGGAAGTTCTATTGCAAGAACTAAAGAAGAGAGGATTCTCTCAAGGAAATTTTTACTCAATTTGATAAAAGTGTCTTTTCAAATAACAAAATAAGGTATTATATTCGAAAAAAACACATAAGCTGGTGGCCTTCCCTTTGCTGAAGGCTGTCATTCCATCGTTGATGGCCTCCGCTTCGTCCGTGCTTTGATATATTATGTTTACTAGCTCGGGACTTGAATTAGACTTGTGTCGACTTGCTTCTTGCTCTTAGAGTTCCATAACTAATCCTTGCAAGGCTTCTCCCGCTCGCTTAACTCTAGCTCTTGTCATTGGACCTCCAATACCATGTAGCGGGTCATTAGACTTTGGCTCGAGAACTCTTGATGCTACTTGATCCCCATCATTTCCCCCTTCCTCGAAAAGATTCGATCTCGAATCACCTGCATCATACAGAGAAAGGTTAGAAACATTAAAGGTTGCGCTTACATTACCATGGTGACTTGGCAAGTCAATCTTGTAAGCGTTATCATATATGCGCTCCAACACTTGAAATGGCCCATCTCCCCTGGGGTGCAACTTAGATTTCCGCTGTTTAGCAAATCTCTCCTTTCTCAGATGTACCTACACCCAATCTCCTGGATGAAAAACAGTCTTCACACGACCCTTATTGGCCTGTCGAGCATAATGCTCATTTTTCTTCTCAATGTTGGCGCGAACCTGATCATGCAATTCCCTTACAAACTCTGCCTTTTTCTTTTCATCAAGATCAACAAATTCGTTAACAGGCAAAGGCAAAATATCCAATGGAGTCAGAGGGTTAAAACCATACACTACCTCAAATGGAGAATAAGATGTAGTGAAATGCACGGTCCTATTATATGCAAATTCTACATGTGGTCGACATTTCTCCCATTGTTTCAAATTCTTATGAATTATAACACGCAACAAGGTTGAAAGAGTCCTATTGACTACTTTTGTCTGACTATCAGTTTGAGGGTGTACAACAGTAGAGAACAACAATTTAGTGCCTAGCCTATTCCATAAAGTACGCCAAAAATGACTTAAAAATTTCACATCCCTATCACTCACAATGGATTTAGGCAAGCCATGTAACCGTACAATCTCCCTAAAGAACAAATCGACAATATGTTGTGCATCATTTGTTTTAGAACAAGCAATGAAGTGAGCCATCTTACTAAACCTATCGACAACAACAAATATGCTATCTTTGCCACTTTGAGATCATGGTAACCCTAACACAAAATCCATAGAAATGTCAGTCCAGGGTTGATTAGGCACAGGCAATGGAACGTATTCTCCCTGGGGCATTACTCTAGATTTGGCCTGTCTACATGCAATGCACTTGTCACACACAGTTTGCACCTCATGTTTCATTTTTGGCCAAAAAAAATGTTCATGCGAAATATCCAAAGTCTTTTTAACACCAATGTGTCCCATTAAACCACCCCCATGTATTTCCCTCACAAGCAATTCATGCACAGAGCTTTTAGGCACGCATAACTTACCTTTCTTAAACAAAAACCCATCATGCCTATAGAAATCAGAATATCCAGACTCAGCACAAGTAGGCCAAATTTGACCAAAGTCAACATCAGTCTCATATAACTCCTTAATGAGTTCAAACCCAAGCAATTTAGTTTGCAAAGAAGTCAAAAGTGAATACCTTCGAGAAAGTGCATCAGCCACCACGTTCTCTTTTCCTTGCTTGTATTTGATCACATATGGGAAGGTCTTAATGAACTCCATCCATTTCACATGCCTCTTGTTCAACTTACCTTGAGTTTTCAGGAACTTCAAACTCTCATGATCAGAATGAATGATGAACTCGTTAGGCCATAAGTAATGTTGCCAAGTCTGCAAAGTCCTCACCAAAGCATATAGCTCCTTGTCATAGACTGGGTGGTTTAATGTAGCACCATTGAGCTTTTCGCTAAAATGAGCGATTGGCTTGGAATCCTGCATCAAAACACCACCAATACCTTTCCCGGAAGCATCGCATTCTATCTCAAAAACCTTCTCAAAATTAGGAAGAACAAGTAAGGGTGCATTAGTCAACTTACCTTTCGGAGCGTTAAAGGCCTTCTCATGTTCTTCAGTCCATCTGAACTCAGAATTCTTCTTAACAAGATCGTTTAAAGGAGCAGCTATAGAACTAAAGTCCCTAACAAATCTCCTGTAAAAGCTTGCTAATCCATGAAAGCTTCTGACCTCACTTGCATTCCTTGGTGTGGGCTACTCCCTAATCACTTTCACCTTCTCCTCATCAACAGCAATCCCATTTGCACCTACAACAAACCCAAGAAAAACCACAGTTTCCATGCAAAAGGTGCACTTTTTCAAGTTGGCATATAACTTATTTTCTCTCAAAACAGCAAAAAGACATTGTAAATGCCTAAAATGCTCATTTAACGTCTTGCTATAAACTAAGATGTCATCAAAGTACACAACAACAAATTTCCCAATAAAAGCATGAAGAACATGATTCATTAATCTCATAAATGTGTTAGGCGCATTTGTTAACCCGAAAGGCATTACCATCCACTCATAGAGACCGAATTTAGTTTTAAAAGCAGTTTTCCATTCGTTCCCCTCTTTCATTCTAATCTGGTAATAGCCATTCCTTAAGTCAATTTTGAAAAACAGACAAGCACCATGCAATTCATCAAGCAAATCATCAAGTCTAGGAATGGGATGTCTATACTTAACTGTGATCTTATTGATTGCTCGACAGTCGACGCACATTCGCCATGTTCCATCCTTTGGAACCAAGATGACTGGAACTAAACATGGACTGAGGCTTTCTCTCACAAACCCCTTCTCTACCAGATCATCAACTTGCCTCTGGATCTCTTTGGTTTCCTTTGGATTCGCTCAGTATGCTGGTCTATTTGGAATTGAAGCACCTAGAATAAAATCAATTTGGTGTTCAATGCCTCTTAGTGGAGGCAATCCCCTTAGTACTTCTTCAGGAAATAAGTTAGCAAATTCTTGCAAAAGAGAAACAACAACTGCAGGCAAAGAAGAGTCAAGATGGTCAGTGGAAAGATAAACATCCTTGTACATCAATACAAGTAAGTGTCGTTTTGCCCTCAAAGCACTTTTAATCTCACTTGCCTCTCCAATGCCACTTGTGTTTCCCTCTAATTCTTTCTTCTCACAACTCACCAGTGTGTTTTTGCCACTCTCTTTTACAGTCTCAATTTTCTTTTCTTGTTCACTCTTGTGTTTCCCTCTCTCTCTGAACTCTCTAGCAATTCTCATCTGATCCTCACTAGCCTCCCTAGGATTAAGGGGTGTCAAGACCAACTGTCTTTTGTTTAGAATAAAGGAATACCTATTATGATACCCATCGTGGGTGACCTTTCTATCAAACTGCCAAGGTCGTCCCAGTAATATGTGGCAAGCTTGCATAGGTACCACATCACACAATACCTCATCACGGTATTTCCCTATAGAGAAAGAGACCAGTACTCTCTTGATCACTTTAACCTCCCCACATTCACTCAACCACTGCAACTTATAAGGCTGTTCGTGCTTCTCAGTTTTTAGGTTCAGTTTATCAACCAATAATGTGCTAGCAACATTTGTACAGCTACCACTATCAATAATCAACCTACACACCTTGTTATTCACATGGCATCTAGTATGAAAAATATGCTCTCGCTGCACTTTATCACCCTCATCCTTAAGTTGAGTATTAAGAACCCGCCTGGTAACAAGCATCTCTCCCTTTACAGGCCCTTCTAAATCTACATCACTACAATCTTCCAGTGGGGGCATGTCATTATCTTCCCCTGAACTCACTCTCTCCACATCACCACTCTCCAAAAGGATCATCGCCTGAGTGTTTGGATACTGCGATGCAATATGCCCAAATCCTTGGCACCTAAAACACTTAATATCACGCAATCTAGAAGTAGATTTGGTTTCAGTGTTACCTTTCGAATAAGATGTCGGTGCCTTAGCCTTCTCTTCCTCCTTAGTTTTCGGTGGTGGTTTGTTATTCTTCCAATTCGACTTCCATGAAGAACTAGAAGTTGAATTATACCTGGAAGAACTTGAAACTGGGTGATACCTTGAAGTACTCTTTCCTTTCAGCTGCTTCTCAACCTTGATCGCCTTATGCAATAATTCCTCAATATCTACATAATGTTGTAGATCAACAATATCAGCGATTTCCCTATTCAAACCACCAATGAACCTAGCCATTGTAGTTTCATCATCCTCCTCCACCTTAGCTCTAATCATGGCTATTTCCATCTCCTTATAGTAGTCCTCTACACTTTTGGATCCTTGTGTCAGACCCTGCAACTTCCTATGCAAATCCCTATAATAGTGATTAGGAATGAACCTCTTCTGCATAATAGTTTTCATCCCCCCCCCCCCCCCCCAAGTGCTAACAGGCTCCTCTCCATACCGTCTCCTATTCCTAACCAGTTGATCCCACCATACACTTGCATAGTTAGTGAACTCAACTGCTGCAAGTTTAATCTTCTTGTCCTCTGAATAGTTATGGCACTCAAAAATGTGATCAACCTTTCGCTCCCATTCCAAGTATAATTCTGGGTCATTCTTCCCTTGAAAGGAAGGTATTTTCATCTTTATGCTACCCAAGTTACTATCTCTTCTTTAGGTATTTTCTCTCCCCATCACGAAATTATACTCTCCTAATTCAGTGTCCTCTCCCTCTTCTATTCTCACTCCCCTCCTTGGAAGCCTCTCAAATCTTCGACCCATTGTAGTGCTACCCGTAGCCTCCCTACTTTGCTCCATCCTATCCATCCTTTGATGGACTGGCTCCAACTCAGCCCTCATCATTTTTCTCATCTCACCCAATAGCGCATGAAACAACCGCTTATTATCTCCTACTCCCTTCTCCCTATCAGGTGAACTTTGGCCAGACATGTTTGCTGCAACAAAGATCGTTAGTAATAAAAATATATCAAGGCCTCACAATTCACTCCCTCACCAGTTTACACTCAAAGATGTGTGTACACTCGTGTATCTCACAATTTGATTTTCCATGATAAAATTCTCACAAATCTACTCTCCTTTGCAAATCCTTGCTCAAGAACTAACTCAATGAGTTTTTCTCCAAAATAAACCACTAGGATAAATCAACCAACAACTCAGAATTCCAACAACACAAGAATACGACGACTCAATGAATAACTACGATTGACCAATATGGAATATAGTGAATTTAATAGGAAACAATGAACTTGAACAATTAAACAAACTAACTAAAATATAAACTGGAATTTTTTTTTTTATACAAATTTTCTGTTATTTTTTTTTTTTTTGGTGAAATTTACCGACTAACTAATTCAAGACAATGGAATTGCCTTTGGGATTCGGCAATTGGAATTTCCCGTCGTCGAAACAGAATAGTAATTCCACGAACAGCAACAACAATTTTTTTTTTTTTTTAAACTACGACAGAAAATTTATGCAATCAATTAAACAAAAATATTAACAAGGATAGAGATTACCCGATTCAATGAGCCTTGGCTCTAATACCAAATGACGCGAACCCTAGATATCGATATAAGACCCAACGTTCAAGAAGGATTCAAACCCGAGAATCGAAATTGAATCGAAAACGAAACGAAACCCGACCCCAATCGAACCCATCGATTTGAACCTAAGCTATCTGGATTGATTTCTCCAAGCGTTTAGGATGAAGAAATCAAAGGAAGTTCTATTGCAAGAACTAAAGAAGGGAGGATTCTCTCAAGGAAATTTTTACTCAATTTGATAAAAGTGTCTTTTCAAATGACAAAATAAGGTATTATATTCGAAAAAAACACATAATCTGGCGGCCTAAATTCATATATGGCCGACTTTGAAATAACAGAAGAAAACAAAAAGACGTTCCACGAATATCTAGGTCGGCACTACGCCGGCGGTGTAGATTCCAAGGCCGGCAGCCTTGAAATTTAGGCCAACGGCCTTCCCTTTGCTGAAGGCTGTCATTCCATCGTTGATGGCCTCCGCTTCGTCCGTGCTTTGATATATTATGTTTACTAGCTCGGGACTTGAATTAGACTTGTATCGACTTGCTTCTTGCTTCTTGCTCTTGGAGTTCCATAACTAATCCTTGCAAGGCTTCTCCCGCTCGCTTAACTATAGCTCTTGTCATTGGACCTCCAATACCATGTAGCGGGTCATTAGACTTTGGCTTGAGAACTCTTGATGCTACTTGATCCCCATCAGTAACTTGGTTAGTCTTCTCTTGATTTGGAGTAATTTCAAACACTTCGAAAATTCATTTTTACACAAGAAGGTAATATTCCTCAACAAAGCCTATTTTCTAGTGAAGTTCTTGGTCCAACCAGAGATTAGAAATTATTTTTAGGTCAGGGCAGCAAGAGGAGGTTAATAGTACAACGTCATGGTATTCCATGAACAATTGTGAGTGATAGGGACCCTCTCTTCATTAGCCATTTTTGGAAGGAAATCTTTTAACGCTCAAGGTACTTAACTTCATTGTAGTACTTCTTATCATCCTAAGACTGATGGGCGAACTGAGTTGTTAAATCATTGTTCAGAATGCTACTTACATTATCATACAAATTCATTATGAAGTCACATAGGATGAGTGAGAAATTGCTCTCTCCTCTCTCTAACCTACGCCCCAACCCACACCCCTAGAGGACCACTTCCTTTAGGTGACCAAAAAATTTCCCTAATACCCCCATACACACCCCTTACCTGCCCATAACCCACCACAACAACAATTCCTAAAATGGAAACCATTGGAAACCTACAAACCGAAACCCGTAGCACATCCCCAGAGGTGGATTGCAACGTCTGCCTTAAAGAGGAAAAAAAAAAAGTTACTTTTGTTCCCTCAAAAAGCAACCAGAAGAACAAAGACGAAAATGGAAACATGGAGCCTTGTGCCAAGTCAACCCAGGCCACCTTGCAGCCAGCTTATCCCCCCATGTAACCCATCCAACCAATGACAACCCATTGCCACATTCTGTCAGGTCTGTCACCCAAACCACCTTGGGCGAAGCTATAAGCACCCAAGGAAACCAAGTGACAAGGAACCACCACTCACCGGCCGTTGCCACGTGACCACCCCCACCTATCCAAAGTCTTATGCGGTTGCCGGTCCATCAGACCAACCAGGCCAACTGCTACTGGCCCCACTGCTGGTACCTATGACTTCCCACTCCGGTTCATCCCTCCGGCGAGCAAGGGCTCCACTACTTGAGTAACCATTCCGCTGGCAATTGAGAAGCATGGTGCCAACTATTGGGAGACCACCCTCGTAGGATACTTCCTAGGTCGAAGGATACCATACCAACTAGTAAAAACTATTGCATTCTGGCTGTGGAAAGACTATGGACTAATAGAGGTCCTAGGCAACAAGAAAGGTGTCTTTTACTTTAGGTTCGGACCAGGGGTCGACCTCACGCCCATTTTGGAGAAACATTGGCACTTTGCTCAGAGGTTTCTCACGCTACACAAATGGAGGAGGGGACTACCACTTGATAAACCCTAGCCAACCAAGCTGCCAGTCTGGGCGCAGCTCACCGGAGTCCCTTGTGAATTCCTTAGCGTAGATGGGATAAGCTATATTGCAAGCGGTGTAGGAGTACCCCTCAAAGCCGACACCCTCACCATGTCATGACAGAGGGCTAACCATGCTAGAGTACTAGTGGAGATTGATGCGCGGGAGGAGCTTGTAACCAACGTAGAGGTGGAAAGAGCTGATGGTAGAACTGCGTTGGTCAGAGTTGAATACCAATGGCTGCCCCTTGGGTGTGGCGAGTGTAATGTCTTTGGCCACAAGTGTGGCCAAGCCCCTCCAACAAAGCAACCAGCCACAACTGATCAGCATGTGGCCAACGAAGAGAAATGGCAACAGAGCCGCCGGTTAGGAAAGGGCATGGGGAAAGAAAGGGAAGGAAAGTGCGGTGGGAACAGAAGCTCCACATAGTAATGAGCGGTGTGAAGAGAAGAGGGGAGGAACGGATGAGGATACCTCCAAGGTGGATATAAACATAACACCAGAGGAGATGGGGAAATCTGGATTGGACCCCATATTTAAGTCAGCCAAGGAGGACGCAATGGAGTCGATTGTGGTCATGCTAAAAGGAAAGGAAAGTATGGCAAAATTGGGCCTGGAGAACGCAACTGCACTGCCTTCCGTTGACACGGCTAAACGTGCACACACTGAAGGAGACAGGAGGGGAGTTGGGACATGCGCTGGAGGCGCTAGGGAGAAGGCGAGCGACCTGGAAGACATTGAGCACACCCCCCTTGCCAAACTGATACCTCAGTTACTTCGAAAACCAGATAGCTCTACAACGAGCAGCAAAGGATCCTCCTCCTCTAGCCGACAGAAAAAGAAGCTGCGCAAGAGGAGAAGACAATTTACTTAACTTAATGGAACCCCATCCCCATGTATATAGCAACTTGGAATATACGGGGATTAAATGACCCCATAAAGGTTGCGGAAGTGTGAAAGGTTTGTGAAGCCCAAGGAATAAGTCTTATTGGTTTACTTGAAACTAGGGTCAACCCTTCAAATGAGGACACCATTAAGAATATGATGGGGCATAAGTGGCAAGTGTGGATCAATACGGCTTCAAGGAAACGTGTTTGGATTGCATGGAAGCCAAGGGATTGGAATGTTAGGGTGGAGCAAGAGCATGCGCAATACGTGCACTACACAGCCACCAATCTATGTCACAACATGACCCTAGCTATAACATTCATCTATGGGTCAAATTGTGATCGGGAGAGAAGATCGTTATGGCTAGATCTTGGGGAGTTAGCACCTTCAATGCAATCATGCCCTTGGTCGGTTCCAGGAAACTTCAATACCATAAGATACATATCTGAAAAACGGGGGGGAAACATGTGGCTTACTGAAGCTATGGTTGACCTCCAAAACTACATTGCACAAGTGGAATTGGAAGACCTGAGGCAATCAGGAGATCTTTTCACTTGGTCCAACAAACAAGTGACAAATCCCATGCTAAGAAAGCTAGATAGGATTATGGTTAACCATTCTTGGCTTAGTTCCCGTCAGAGAACACAAGCCAAATTCCTTCCACCTATACTATCAAACCACTTCTTGGCAGTTATATGCTCTGATCATGGACGAGGGACTAGAAAAACACCGCTCAAGTTTTTCAACTTTTGGGCAGACCATAGGGATTTCAAGGAGATTGTGAGCTGTGGGTGGCAAGAAGACGTGGAGGGTTCCAAGATGTTTCAGGTGGTAAAGAAGCTGAAACAACTCAAGATGGCATTTAAAGTACTGAGTAGAACAGAATATTCGGACTTATCCAATAGGGTGAAGGCTGCTAAGGATCATTTAGCCCAAGTCCAAGAGGGGATGCTTACCACAGGTACCTCCACCAGCATGGAGGAAGAAAGGGCTACGTTCAGAACATACTATCTACTAAGAGGTGCTGAGGAGAGCTTCTACAAGCAAAAGTTAAGAACCCTGTGGTTGAAACTGGGTGACAAAAACACCTCCTATTTTCACAAAGCAATGAAGAATCTGCATAATAGGAATGCTGTATTCCAACTAACCAGAGAGGATGGCAGTGAGGCAACTGGAGAGGAGGAGGTGCGTGGCCTAATAGTCATCCATTTCCAGCAGCTGTATGGCATGCCTTCCACAACTGGCTGTTTAGAGGACATTGAAGATAGGGTGATATGAACTCTCAATGAACAGCAAAGTAATGAGCTTAAGGCCCCATTCACAGATGAGGAGATAAAATGGGGCTTTACATCTCAAGCTAATGAGAAGGCACCAAGACCAGATGGGTATACGGTCAAATTCTTCAAAGAAGCTTGGGGAATAATTGGTGATGACTTGATAACCACCATAAGAGAATTCCTTGTGTCAGGCCACCTCCTCAAACAAATAAATGCAACAATCATCTCCCTAGTCCCAAAGGTAGCTAATCCTACCAAGATAGGGGACTTCCGGCCTATTGCCTGTTGTAATGTAATTTACAAGGCAATATCCAAGATCCTTGCTGCACGCATCAAAAAGGTCTTGCCGCACTTAGTTAGAAGGGAACAATCTGCCTTCATCCTGGGAAGAAGAATAACGGACAATATCTTCATTGCGCAGGAGTTAATGGTCGGATACCACTCACAATTGGAACCCCCACAATGCACACTAAAGGTGGACTTACAAAGAGCTTATGATACATTACATTAGGTTTCCTACTGGCAATCCTAAAAGCAATGAAGTTCCCCCACCACATGTGCACTCTCGTTGAACAATGCGTCACCACCCCCATGTTCTCTGTCAACATAAATGGTGAATTGTCGGGTTTCTTTGCTAGTAAGCGAGGCTCGAGACAAGGAGACTCTATCTCCCCTTACCTATTTGTATTGGGAATGAAAATACTTTCCAATTCATTGAGAAGGTTAACTTGCAACACTCAGTTCACCCTACACTAGCGATTCAAAACTGAGAAAATAACCCATCTTTGCTTTGCTAACGACTTACTTATATTTACATATGGGAATGTGGAGTCCACATGTTTGGTTATGCAAACCTTACAACAATTCCATACCCTCTCCGGTCTACAAGCTAATCATGCCAAAAGTAGCATATTCTTCTCAAATATCACATCGAGTACTAGAGAAGATATCCTCCTTACCACCCGGTTTTGTGAAAAGGAGTTGCCAGTGCGCTACCTGGGAGTACCACTGGTATCTTCTAAGCTCAGAAAAGTGGATTGCGAGGCACTCTTGGAAAGGATTACAGCGCGCATCACTACCTGGACTACTAAATACTTGTCTTACGCGGGTAGGCTCCAACTGGTAAAGTCGGTCCTATTCTCCATGCAGGTTTACTGGTCCTCAGTTTTCATCCTCCCAAAGTCCATCATAGTGAGGATCGACCGTCTCATCCGGAACTTTTTATGGAGTGGTCAACCAAATACACACACCAAAGCCAAAGTCCGTTGGGAGAAGGTGTGCCAACCTATGAGGTGTGGGGGGCTGGCAATCTCGAACCTACTTCAGTGGAATAAGGCTATTCAACTTAAGCACATCTGGCACCTATGCAAGGAGGGACCAAAGAGCATATGGCTTGAATGGGTACATTCCACCCTTCTTAAAGGGAGAAGTTTTTGGTCTATTAAGGCACTTGCTAGATGCTCGTGGTCCTACAGAAAGTTGCCGAAATTGAGGGCTAGGGTTTGACACTGTTTTCAATGGGAACCCAACAATGGGCTAGAGGCAGACTACTGGCTCCCGATAGGGCCTTTGGACATGCTATTCAGTGCCAGAGAAAGGGGTAATACGGGTTTTCCTCCAACAACGAGATTATGTTCCCTAATGAATGATAATGACTGGCAAATACCGGCAGCCCCATTTTGGAACAACATTCATATACCAGCCTATCTACGCCCGAATGCGTCATGCTCAGACCACTTCTATTGGAAGCACTCAAGTTCAGGTGAGTATACTATCAGAAGCGGCTATGAGTTCCTCTGCCCCCCAGACACCGCTATGCCATGGTGCAAAGTAGTGTGGAACAGTAGATCCTTACTGAAGCACTCATTCATACTTTGGCTAGCCTGGCAAGGCAAACTAGCGATCCTGGATAGAATGATCTCATGGGGGATCTCAATGCCTCCTACATGCGTCCTTTGTAACCAAGTTAGAGAGAGCCATGAGCATCTCTTCTTTAACTCTGGCTACACATTGGCGTTATGGGGTCTGGTCAGTGACTGTTTCCTATGCCCTCCCTCATTTAGTACATGGCAAGGAACCATGAGTGCTCTGGAGGCAATAGCAGATTCCTCAACCCTAGTGGTTAAAACATAGAGTGCAGCTCTTGCAGCTTCAGTATACTATATATGGTGCACACGCAACCGTGTATGCCGGGTAGGCAATCTCTTTACTATAGGCTCTATTGTAAACCAAATTAGAATATGTGCTATATCAATGTAAAGTAGAGTCTGTACTACCTAGGAAGCACTATGTGCTATATTTGTACCTTGGTTGTCTTGTATCTTGCCTTTTGGCAATGTAAATTATTTTCTTTGGATTAATAAAATTTACTTGATCCAAAAAAAAAAAAAAATGCTACTTACATTGCTTTGGTTTTGAGAAGCCCAAATCATGGGCCAATTGGTTAGCTTGGGCTGAGTACTCCTATAATACGTCTTATCACTCTTCCGCTCGCTTGACTCCATTTGAAATAGTTTATGGGGAGGCCTCCTCTAGTGTTTCCTACTTATATTCCTCGTGAAATTGGGGTTCATTCCTTATTACATCGGTTACAAGAGCATGATGAAACTTTGGCCTTGTTGAAGCTTCACTTGGGGGTTGCTTAGTTGCATAATTGTCATCAAGCTAACAAACACCATTGGGATATTTCTTTTGATGTGGGGGAATGGGTGTTTCTTCGTCTTCCACCAGCTTTCAATTTTACACTTAAATTGAAAGCCACTTCTATGCTCGAACCAGGATATTGTAGTCCATTTCAAATTGTGGAAAGGATTGGTGCTGTTGCTTATCGGTTGAAGTTGTGGATGGTTGTCGTTTACATCCAGTATTCCATTCTTCTTTATTGAGGAAACCTGTTGGTTCTTCTCATGTGGTTGTTGATTTACCTGCTAACTTACTGCCTGCTAAGTGTGAATCTGTCCATCTGCCTTTGCGTATTTTTGGGTGTCGTTTATATCATAGAGATGGGATTGATGTGCCTCAATTGTTGGTTTAGTGGCAAGGAGAGTTGGTGGATGATGCTACTTGGTTTGATAAAGCCTCCTTTCAACTTTAGTTTCCTTCTACTGTCCTTAGGGATAAGGACAATCTTCAAGGGGTTGGTATTGGTACGGCTACTAGAGTGATTGGAACTATTAAGCAAGTTTATTTTAGGAGGTCTGAAGTTTTTAATATTACTTCTTGAGGTGGGATTGTGGTTAGCAGTAGTGGTTAATGGATTAACACACGGTTGTGAATAAGTGTGTGTGTTAGGGGTTGTGAGTAAAGATCAAAAGAGTAAATAAAGTTGATCTGCTTGCTAATGAGGCGTGATTAGTTGGAAATAATATTAGTATGTTCTGCTGGAATAAAGTCAGCTAGGCTGTGCATGCTAATGTGGCATCCTTAGCTGGAAAAATAAAGTTAGTCAGGAAATTCTCCTAGATAGCTGGGACTGTAAATAAAGGGATGACAGTTAGAAGAGGCACGGGAGATGTTTCTTCTCAGATTAGAGATGAGATTGAGTTTTGAGCAAGTTGCTCAGGTGAGTCCCAATTGGGCTTGAGTTTTAAAGTTGTGCCCTAATTTCTTATTTTCTAGTGTGGACTTTTAAACTTTGCATTTGTACTCCATCAGGTGCTTCTAGATCTTTTGCTTCCAATGAAAGGGCATGGTCATAAATGAACTGTCTATGAAGTCTATGCACTGGTTAACCCTGGCTTTACTGAGTTTCTTCATCTTTAGCTGCATTCTAAGTTGATAGGCTGTATTAATGTATGTATGGAGTTGTATAGAGAATTCTCAAATTTGATTAGCACAGTAAAAGTAGATTGGTTGCTATTATTTGATGGAATTTCTGGCAATAAGATTTATTGAAACATGAATATGCTATGGGTTTATACGCTTAATGCTATGTAGAATTAATGTACATGTTAGGAATATGTTGTCTCCAATAATTGGAAGTACTACTTATGATCAATCTGCTAGAATTAAAGAAGGAATATGCTGTTGCTGATAAATTGGAGTACTACTTGGAATCAATTTTTAGATAGTTGTAGAAAGTTGATGTATTGTGTTGTTTTGCTCCCTAGCCATGCCTCTTTCATATTTCTTGTATGCTTACACCTGATAATATTTTGAATTCAATGTTTCCTGTGTATGATATGACAAGATAGGTAATATGTAATTACTGATTTCTGAGAATTACTTTAGACAAGATTAGTACTTCATAGACAGCCATGTCCTAGGACATAATAGGTCAATGAGTTTAGTGGCCACAAAGAAGATTTAATATGTTACCTTTCTGTTTTTGCCTTTAGCCGTGTAATGGGACTTACACTGTAGGTGATTTTATGATGAGAAAAGAGGAATTGCAAGTTCTAAAGACTACATCAAGTGTTGATGACGGTATTTTTCTATCCTTCTTCTTTGAAAATCATTTTATCTCGATTATTTTGGTTTTAATTGAACATTATATGTCATTTTACATGTCATCCGCTATATTTTGATATCCAATCATTTTGAAAAGTACTATCTCGTAGGCCATAAAATTTCCATCAATCTATTGACGGGTTCCCTCTTCTTTTTAGTGTTTAATTGGCAACCTATGGAAGACAGGGCCCTTGGAAGCCTTTTACCCCGTTGTCCCGGAGGAGAATTGAACTCAACAACACTTTGTGAGCTCTCGTTGTGTTCTTTCCGTTGCATATTCATCATAGTCTAATAATGTGTTTTTTTCCATGGTCTAAGCACTGAGATTATGTGTAGTTGCGTGCCTGAGTGTGCTAGGAATCCTTTCTTGTGGGGAATTCTAATAATGTCATTACAGATCCTAGCAGAGCCCTTTAAGGCTCACAGAATCACATATCTTATATATGCAATATGGAATTCTAAGGTTTATCCCCCTTTCTTTATTGTACTTGTGAGCCCACTCCTAATTTAAAATTATACAACAATAACGGTGGAAAAAACAGAATAATGTTTTCACGCATGGATAATTGTACTATGGTTAAACATGAATAAGAACTATGCACAGATCTCTCTGGTTTATGTGTGCATTATTTATTTATAGTTTTCTAAAACATTCTTTTTCTCAAGCGCCCCCACTATGTGGCTAGAATTGTTAGCCCTTGAAATAAAAATTGACCTGATATGTCTTACCTGTTTAGTAAACTCGTTTGCTTCTTTTGAGTGTACCTGTTGATTGTTCTTGCTTTCTTTTAATTGGTGCTACGCTTGTTTATGAGATGGCCACCTTTTCTCAATTGATGCTATTCAGGTATGTCTATGTAGACTTGAGAAAAATTTCTTTGCAAATATACATTCAGGCTATAATTCTAGCCTGAATCTGATTTTTTATTTGTTTCAATACGATTGCCATCCACATTAGAAAAAGTTTTGTCTGAGTTTTGAATATATAGAGAATGTTTCATATTACTTGGAACTTTTTGGATCCATCAACGCCATTCATTTATTTATAGTTGTCAAGTTGAGCAGTTCTGTGGGTGAGGTTGCTGTGGATCAAATGTCTGAGGTTTCTTGCATGAGTGATTATTGGGATTTGTTAGATATAGAGCTCTAATTGTAAGACCTAGTCATAAGAGTTAGGGACACTATACTTTCACTGATTTCCAAATACGAAAAGAAGAAGAGGAACTACGTCACTCAAGTGATTAGATCTAAGGAACTGTAAGAACAAGAGCAATATAACCAAAGTAATGAATTCTAAGTTCACTCTTGGCAAAGATTGCTTAGTGGCCTTTCAATTTGGAAAGATTGTTTTAGGACTCCTATTGGTGATATGCATGAAAGCTCCTTAAAATGAGAAACTACAATTTGCCTCTTACTATATTATATGTCATCATTAACATGTACTCAAAAGGTTGCTACATGGTTCATGGTCAAATGTATTAAGCCAATATTTGAGCATCATCAATTTCTCGTATTTTTGACTTGGTTGAGGAGTAGTCACAAAAAGAAGGCGGCAGACTTGACAATTCCTCATAGCATACAACAACACTCAAGCCTTACTCTCATTAGGTGGGGTTGACTCAATCCCTCATAGCATGAGCTATTTTTTGTTATTTGCTCCAATATTTATGGAAATTTTCTACTTTAAGGAGAATTATATCTTTTATATCTCATTTGCCATTGTTATTTTCACTTTTGTGTATATGTTCAATTGCTGCAATGGATAACACGGTTAGTGCAATGTAAAAGATCATATGTTGTATTAGGAAAAGAAAGTCAACACTTGCTCCTTTATCTTGTCATTTTCAGTTGTCCTTGATATTCTTTTTGGAGAAATCTTTAGAGCTAGATATAAAAACTGATGCTAATAGCAACAATTACTGATTCTTGGGTCCCTGCTTTGTCATCTTTTTAGCGTAACTACAGACTGATCATCTTCTATCTTAGTATATTGTTTGTCATTAGTTATTGCTTAGTAGACGATGCTATGCAGTTCCTGTAAATAACAATTGTTTGTTTGTCTTATGTTGGTATATATGCTAACTGAATCAGGAGTCAATACTATATCCTCATACATATTGCCTTTTGATATGGATGGTGCAAAACCCTTTCGACACTATTAATTGTTTTGCTTATTTAAATCATAGATATGATGTAACGTATTCACAAATTAAGATGTCTATTGCAAGTTTTAAATTTCTTATTCTTCTTCATTATGCTTGTTAAAATTCTACCATTCGCTAATTGTCGTCCAACCAATTTTGTTATAATAACATTACCTTTTCATTCGTTGGCTAACAACTGAAATATTATTGGTCTACGGTTTGTTTATAAAATTAATTTTGCACTAGCCACTACCTATTACTAGGTATTAATTAAGTACTATCGGCCCACGTGAGGACTCGTGCATATAGCTAATTGTCTTCTGGCAATTTGAAGAGGTCCTTCTCTAGCTGGGAAAGCTTTCCAACTTGTGAGGTAGAAAATTTTATTTTTATGGCCAACTCTCTTCTCGCTTTACTCATTCCTTACTACATTGTGATAACGCGACCCAATGTTCCTGTCGACGTAATACTTTTATGACATGTGAAGGCTCTTGCAAATTCATGCTGTAGTATAAGCGTTCTGTTCGTCTATTTAATTTACGAGTATCTTGAGTTCAGAAGAGAATTCAGGTAAAGAAATGGTCAATAGAAAAAGTAAGTGTAGCCAACTGGTTAAGAGATGATAGCTTACTTGTTATTCGGTGGTTCACCGTGTTTAGATGCTTTTTAGGAGCATAACTTATGATAGTGAATTTATATTTCCATCTTTTAACCAATTAAGATAATTCAAAAAAAGTTTGATGATAATAAGATTTAACTTAAAGTGTAATAATTTGAATTCCATTGCATGGATAATAATAAGATTAAATTTGAATAGTTAGTCAGTTCTTAATGTGCATGTGGTGATATTTACAATTACTTGGGTGCTATCAAATAACCACTTGGAAATTATTGTAGGCATTTGATGTTTCATCCAACTTGTATGACAATTGCTACGGTATTAGCAAGCTCTGATGATAAGACTTAGTTCCATTGAGGAGGAGACCTTGATATAGTTGGTCAAGTTCTTTTGCATTTAACATCTGTGAGGCAATTTTATTTATTTATCTTTCCTAAACACATTACCATACCTTATCATCATGGCATGGTTGTCAAAATAATAAGATAATTCAAATAAGTTTATGATTTTATGAGATTTTATTAGTCAAAATGGACATAAAGTCATATAGGTATTTACCCATGGTGGAATTGACAATGAAAAGGTTAAAATTGGTACAGTTGTGAGTTTGTGACCAATTCTACATCTTGTATTGATTTAAGTTTGAGAGGCTATCAAAACTAAGAAAAATAACTCAAAATCATGACATTGATGCAGTTGAAGATAAAGCATGAGTTGATACTTTCTAAAGATTTGAAATTGGAAAATATTAATATCATTCGTAGTAGTACCAATAAGGAAATGTGAATGAACGAAAAGGTTAACTACAATTGTGAAAGTAACTGATGCACTATGTTGTTGGTGTGTGGCCACTACACTCAAGTGGTATGGTGAAACTCGGTTTGCCTTAGTTGTGCTAAGGTGAGGTGTGATTATGGAGGAACATTCATCACTTGCTATCATAACCCTCCTAGCAATATTATTTAGCAAAGTTCATACTAAAAAAAATTGTATTATCATTTGCCTTATCTTTATAGATGGCAATTGACATTTATTGACGCGTAATGTGTCCCTAACGTGTGATATGTAATGTTATAAAGAAAATTTTGTCACATAGTAGCATATCTTTGTTTCTTTGATAAATATATATAGTAAGTGCCTGAAGTATGTGAAGGAATATTGAAACACCTATGAAGTTGCAGTTTGCTTGAATTAGGAATAAAAACACTCCTTATTCACTCAAAGTATTTGTTTATAAAATCACCAACATGTAAGAATTTTTTTATGTATATCAATTGTTACTTGTATGCCATTAAAAATTTAAATTGTAATTGGGAAATGGGAAAAATCTCTCAGTTGACAAAAGCTAAAGAATGTGATTTCATGAATTTGGCTTTAATTTTAGAAAAAAAAAATAAGTTGGGTAGTGTAAAGTCACTTTTGGAGTGAATAATTTCTAGGTGGTAGGATGCTAGTAGGAATCATAGTAGAAATGGTAATATCATACTGATGAAGCACTTTGTATTATTCTTTATTATTATCAAATATTGGAGGTATACATGCCTATTAGACACATATACTAGCTAGGATGCTTTACAAAAAATATTGAATTTAGTCCATATTGCATTTTTTTTTAGTAAAGCTCCATGCATGTCCAGCAACATCTCAAGCCTTTGCTGTTGTAGTGCATTGGTGAATATGTCTACTACTTGATCGTTGGTCCTAGTAGAATTTCATATCAATCTCCTTATTTGTTGTGGCTTTTCGTAGAAAATGATATAATGAATTACAAATTGTGATGTCTATGTAGAATATGATCCATGTAAACTATAATTTCATATTAGTTGTCTTTTGCATTTATTATGTAACTTATTTAGGTTTCATATTTTTTAATGCTTTTGAATGGATTTTTAATTTTTTTTTTTTTGATGCACATGGATGGTACATTATGATGCTGTAAATATTATAATAGATTATTTTTGTTATATTAATCATTGGTATGTTGTTTATATTTTATTATACGTACTATGCAATATGTGAAAATATTATATAGATTATCTTTTTAATATGTTTAAATATTGTAAAATTTTAATTATTTATAAATTTGATATATTATGAGAATAAAAAACTTATAGCAAGAATTAAATTATTGCAATTTTAGTTTATAACATCTGACATGTCACGTATTGAAAGCATTAATTCTCACAAATGGTTTGTAAAAGGAATACATGTAAAATAGTTTACGAGATTTAATTTCTTACACAAGTTCATGGCATGCCTAACCCCTGCAACAATTGCATTCTCGCAAATTCCTCATCTATTGCGACAATTCCTCAATTCTCGCATATATTTTATGAGAAACAATTTCTCGCGATAAGATAAAGTCGTCAAGCCTTTGCTGTTGTAGTGTATTGGTGAATATGTCTACTACTTGATCTTTGGTCTTAGTAGTATTTCATACCATAAAATTATCATGCTTGTTAAAATTAAAGTCTTCATCAACTATTGTCCAACCAATTTTATAATAATATTACTTTTTTATTCAATAACTAAAGACCATAATATTATTGATGTATGGTTTGTCTATAAAATCAATTTCCCAGTACTAAGGATTAACTTAGTTTTATTGGCTAGCGTAAAGACTTACGATTCCTTTTTTTGAACTTCAAAGGAGTCTTTCTTGAAAACCTCTAATTTAACCGTTGTCCAACGAATTTTATAATAATATTACTTTTTTATTTAATGACTAAAGACCATAATATTATTGGTCTATGGTTTATGTATAAAATAAATTTCCCACTACTAAGGATTAACTTAGTTTTACTTACTAGCTTAAAGACTGATGATTATGGCTAATCATTTTTTTGAACTTCATAGAAGTCTTTCTTAGATACCTCCATTCATTGGACTTTTTCCACTTGTACTTAATCTATAAAGACTATGAATAAGAACACATAAAAAATAGTAGATCTCTCAAATCTAATAGTGCATAACATATGGTTAATAATTCTTTTTTTCTCTCCATTTTGTAAGTTGGAACTTTTTATTTTTATGACTAACTTTCTTCTCACTTCCTTAATTCCTTGCTATCATAGTAGTAACATGATTCAATTGCATGGTGTCAATACTTAATACCATAAAATTGATTGATATATAAGTTAGGTCTACCTAAACCTTCTTTTGATCATGTGCCAAAAGCAATAAAAAATTCGTAGTATTATCACCATTTTTAAAATTCTAAGTCCTAAGACTTGATTTAGATTGAAAAGCAATCTCCAAAATTATATCATCATGCCTATTTAATCTCCTCTCATAAGCTTTTAGAGGGTCGGTTAATTCAGTGATTAATACGATAGCTAAATCTTTAGTTTCCTCAATAATAGTAACAATTTAATCATATCTTTCTAAAAGTGTGATTAATATTTTTTCAACTATCCTTTTATCTGTAGTAGTTTCTCCATAAGCTCTCATTTGAGTAACAATTTTGTTAATTCTACTGTAATACTCTTTTATAGTCTCAGAATCTCACATTTTAATGTTTTCAAAATCCCATCTTAGTGCTTGAAGTTTAGCATGACATATCTTTTCACTTGCTTGAAACTCCTTCAATGTATCACATGCTTGCTTTGAGCTAGTAGCTTCACTATTGCTAGGAAAAATTAGATCTACTAATGCTAGCTAGATATCGTATAAAGCATTCCAATCTTTTTCTTTATCAGATTTAAATTTAGCCAATTGTGGTTTTGATAGGATAGAAGTACTTTCTAACATAGTAATGCTATTTTTATGATTTCTCATAGACCTTGTGATAGAAAGTAGGACATCATTTTGATAGACCAAAAATCATAATTTTCTCTAGAACAGATTATTGGAAGTGATATTTGGTTATTTGATTTGATGGTTGCCATTATATAACTTTTTTTTTTTTTGCTCAATTACAAGTGACTGAAGCATGCCCATTTATAGGCTTTTTCCTCCTCAATGGAAGGTTGAAATCATAATACAACAAATACAATGCATCGCGTAGAAGCTTCAAACTACCATGTAGAATGTTTTATGAAAATATCTTTACTAACACTTCTAGAAATTACACCTAGCATCTTTTCTAGAATGTGGATCTTGTGATGAACTTAGGCTAAAAGATGGGTCAAAGTGTATGGATTTTAACAAAATTAATACGCTTAACCATAAAAGGTAATGAATAGGTCCTCCTGCCTCTAACATAGACATATCTATAGGCCTACTTCTATAATCATTAATTTAGGAAGTCTAAAATGAGGAACTAATATAGAGCATGGTAACTTTGTCATACAAGCTAGTCAGCTCGCAATGAGATAACTCATAGGGTTAGTTCTGCTTGACCCCCACAATAAGGATTTTAAACAATTAGTTAAGTTGATTTATCATCACACATTTAAGTAATAGGCAAAGGAATATCCAGGCACAAATCATGAAAAATATAACAAATCCACATGAGTTTCTTGGTGGTAAAGCCCATTCTACAATACTTCACTGCGGTGGAAGAAACATAGACCAATGTTTGTTTTTTCATTTTATTAGCTATGCCAATGCAACATAAAAATTCTCCAAAATTAAAGGATCAACATTTTATTCCCATTGACTGTCTCATATTGTTGAGAAAAAATGTCAGATAAGACCAGCTTCGCTTTGTATTTATAGTCATTTTCATTGGTTGAAATTCTATAAGGTCTCAAGATGTGACCTTTACAAATGAAAGTGTTATAGGTCAAAAAAGGCTTCAATTAGCTTTTATATCGTTTGAGTCATGACCGTGTGGACTTCATTACACGTTTGAAAATTTCAACTAACAAATAGAGAATGTACCTTGCTTCCAACTACATTATTTTTAAGTGGTGCCAACTAAAGATAAATTTTATTTATAACATATGATCCAACTAAAATGCGTATAGTTACTTTACATGTTGTAATGTCTGTCTTCACATTGCATTATTTAAAATATATCCTTTTCATTGTAATTATCCTCAGAATATTCTTCCTCACGAACCTTACAAATGCATCATTAGTTTCATGCAAGATTATAACCAAGCAATATCAAACTCTTTCTACTAGAGATAAAGAAACAAAAATGGGGAATCCTATGCTAGCTTCCCTCTTTTCTTGGTCATTTTTCTATTTCCTAACTCGCATGTCCAAGCCACACCTCAAGAATTTCTTAATGCTCACAATGCTGCAAGACGTTCAGTAGGTGTTAGTCCCCTAAAATGGGACAGTAAGGTGGTAACATATGCCTATAATTATGCCACTATACACAACGGAGATTGTAATATGGTCCATTGGTGAGAACCTAGCAAAGACAGACATTGATTTATTTGCCACGGTTGTGGTAAATATGTGAGTGAAAGAAAAGGCTAACTACAACTACCGAACCAACTCATGTACTTCGCGGAAGGTGTGTAGCCACTACACTCAAGTGGTAAGGCAAAAGTTAGCTCGCCTTGGCTATGCTAGGTGAGGTGCAATGATGGAGGAACATTCATCACTTGCAACTATAACCCTCTGGTAATATTTTTGGGCAGAAACCCTACTAAGAAAAATATATTATCATTTAGCTTATTTTCACTAATGATAGTGGAAAGTTAATAATTATGTTGTGTAACATTAGTATACAACATAATATTGTAAATAAAATGCTTCCAAATTGCATGTTTATCATTTTCCTTTCTTCTTCTTCTTCTTCTCCCTCTCTTGTGAACACCTAAGTGACTAAAATACATGACAAAATATTAATTCTTATGTGAAGGGCAACTTGCTTAAATTAGAAATGAAAGTACTACTTATCCACTCAAGTATTTATTTACAAAATACCAATGAAATACCCTAAACCTACAAGCTTGATAGATACAATATAATAAATAATAAATAACTATGAGATGAAACTAATAAAATATACTTATATCAAAGATACTCTAACTACTCATTCACTTCAAATGCAATAATGTTGTAATAGTTATTACATGTTTATTATGTTATTGAGTTAACATGTAAAAAAAAAGGGGAATTAATTAAAATAAAAGTAAAATATCTTTTATATCCCTAATAATAACACAATATTTCTTACATTCTTTATAATGGATAGATAATATTTAGTGATGTTGGTGTCTCCAAGTAAGACTATTTATAAAAAAGATGGTGAATAGACCATTGAATAGTAATTCATGAAAGTAAGGGCATAAATTACTATTCGTTATTTTAAATAATTAGCAATTCATGGAATTGCTAATACATTCTTTAAAATATAACTAAATACAATAATAGCAACACCATATGGAATAAGAGAGAAATTGATCAGCTATTCTAGTAAACATGTAGTAGTAAATGTGTATGTAATGTGGATCTTAAAATAAAGTAAAGTAAAGAATTGAGATAATGGAAAACTAATCTAAAAATTTTCCCAAGATGAGACTCCATTAGATTGCACCATAAATCTCGTAAATAGGATCTCAAGTCCTCTTTCATAACTCACTTTAGTTTTTTTTTTTTTTTTAGTAAAAAAGGAGAATCTTGATATGGTAGAATGGAGTGAGAAAGGTTAGGAGGTGTACTACACCTAGTAAGTTCCCTAAGCCTTGACTTCTTTAACTCTTAAACATAGAAGTTAGAATATGTAGAAATCTTTACTAATAAATAAAATTATAAATTTTAGAAATTTATAAATAATAATTAGTATCTAAACCAATCGTTTTGGTATGAGATTATAACTAAAGATTGGTATTTTATGTGTTGGGAATTTAATATTGAGTTTATTCATGGTGTGCATTTTTCTTTTTGTTGAATTATAAGAAAAATCAGGAAAATAATGAAGAAATTAAGGTTTTGGGATTATAAATAAATGGAGATTTTAAAAGGAAAATTGAGCTTTTTAACAAAGAACTTGGAGTTTGGAGTAAAAGATAAACTAAGTTGTAGTTTGAAAGAAGAGACATGTTTAGGGAAACATTAGATTAAAGTTCTAGGTGAGATTCTCTAAAAAGTATAAATTTGTGAAGGCGGTCATTTAGGAGTTTGTTGCGATCAACCTAGGAGACATTATGCTTAGTTAAAGGCAAAAGGGTTAGAGATTGTCGACTAAGAGATCATGTAGGTCTATTGGGTATATATATATTGGCCAGGGTCTATTGGGTATATGGAAAAAGTGAAATAATGACTTGATTATTTGTAGATATAGAAGAATGATCTTATAGTGAATATAAGTTATTGATGGATTATGTATTGTATTTTTATAGGAATTAAATGAAGTTATTTGTAGTTGATGGGTAAAAATAGATCCATGAAATACTGTTATGTGTTGGTTGTGCATATTAGGTTAGCGATAAATTGATTAATCATGATTAGGAATTTAATATGTAATGTATGCTAATTGCAGTTCACAAAAAATTATTTTATGAAACTTAAACTCTGCAAGATCCACATGACTTATAATCCAAGGGGTTTGATCCATACTTGAAAATGTCTTTAAACTTCTTAGGAGCAAATGGGCTACATTTTCAAGGAAGACTCTAGAGATCCAATTCCAATTTTTTTCTAAAAAAAAAAAGATTTGCAATAATAATAATGTAATTGATTGTATTGATCGATATTAAGTATTGCATGTAGGAATATAAAGTCATATGTGATTTCGCACACATTTGTGGTTATATGCAATAGCTTTCTTTCTTTTTAATTTTTTTTCTCACCAAGCTTTATCTCTCACCCCAGAATTATGTTTTATGAGTGAAAGTTAAGTGTAATAAATTTAGATATGACCTCTGGCTTGAGGTCAAGAACGATGCTAGTGCATCAAATAGATTTTGATTGTAGGTTGAGTTAATATAGATTTAGGTTGGCAAAGATTTCCTTAAGTTATTGTGCCATTTGGAGATAATGAAATTTTTAATGAACAAAAGAGTTCGAGGTTTTACTATGTAAGTTGAAAGAATTATTTTATATGAATTTCTATGCTAATAATGATTTATCATGTGTAAGAGTATGTGGTGAACTGATGACACCCTTCAATTTTAGGGCATGATAGTTTACGTAGTATCATAGCTTAATTCCATGATTAAGACTTGAGAAATTCATTTTCAAGACGTAAGAAGAAAAAGATTGGTGAAAAATGGACTTGATCTTAGCCCTAAAACAATGCAAAATTATTTACTTGCTTTATTAAAATCTTTTATACACAGGAACAAAGAAATTTTTGAGGATGCAAGAATATGCATGAAGTGTTTGAGTTACTTTGATGATTATGATATAATATAGATTGGTTATCATAAAATTTTATATTTATTTGGAGACAAATTGGCCATTGTGAAAATTCATATATGTTATTTGTGGATGTAAGTGAGTTATTTCGAAAATTTCTTATATGTTATTAGAGACACAAGTTAATCATTATGAAAAGGGGAAAAATACATTTTTAATCCTCTACATTTGATCACTTTTCTATTTAAGTACTCAAACTTTATCTTTTTTACGTAAGTCCTCAAAACTTTTCAATATTTTCAAACTAAAAGTTTTTTTAACATGGTTAACTTTTTTATCCACATTTAACACATGGCAACACTTAATTTGTCTGTTTAATTAATTTCAATAAATAATATAATTGAATATATATGAACTAAAATAGAAAGAATAATTAAAAAAAAGAGTAGAATTTTTTTGAAAAAAGTGAAGTTTTTGAGAAAAAAAAATCTTGTTAAGTGTTGATTGGAGACGGATGAAAAATAAGACTCTTTAATCAATACTGGAAAAATCTTGTTAATAGGTTTATATAAGCTTTCTATTGTCGCCAGTGAAAAAAAATAAAACTTGATGGAACAAATCCTATTAAGAGAAGGAAATTTTATGGTCTCTTTACTCAAAAATGACTTAAGAGTATAATCGCTTTTTACTGTAAATGGTCCTTTTTTTATTGTGATTTTGGTGATAAAATTGTAAATAGCTCCCACAAAGCTACCGACCATTTCTAGAAAATTTTTGACAATCTTCAAAGGGCTATCAACAATCCCTTTTATTATCAATAGATCTTATTTTACTATAATTGATGTGATTTTACTATAATTAAAAGAAGTAACTTTCTATCCAATCACTTTTAAGTGACTGAACTGTAAAATTCCTTATTAAGAAAAAAATCTATCAAAACTATAATCTTTATAAGTTGTTGATTAAATGGGAAGTATAACTTTTGGAGTCACAATAATTATTTCAGTTAGGACTACAACTAATGAGATTGGATCAAGGACAACCAAAAGTGAAAAAGAAGAAGAAAATGTTGAATTTATATGCGGAGTACAACCAAAAGATAGACTATGTAATCAAGGTGGTTCTGTTGAGACTCAACTGTTGGAAAATCCCAAACTTTAAGCTGTCTAATTTGAGATGAGTTCAAATTAAACTCCAAAAAAGCCACCATTAGTGTTGAATTCCAAATCAAAACCCTCCTCACCTAGCACTCCACTATCAAGACCTAGAAGTGGAACACTTCAATTGAGAGAGGTTTCCTCTTCTTTTTTTTCTTTCCTTTTTTTATTTTTTTAATTTATATATATTTAATTATATTATTTTATTTATATTAATTATTTGAACTAGTCAGGTGCTACCATGCGTCAAATATGGATGAAAAAGTTAATGGCATTATTAAGTCTTAAATTTCAAGTAATAGAAAACATTGAGGAATCTAATAGAAAAATAAAATAAAATAAAAGTTGAATACTCAAATTAAAAAAAAAATGGTTAAACATATAAGAACTGAAAATATACCTTTTCCTTTTGAAAAATTCAAACATTTGGAGACATTAAGTTCATTATTATGAAAATTCTAATAGAAAATGAGGATAATCTTAGGTGAATAGCATCTCCAAATACCTAATTACTTTTCAAAGTAGTACATAACTACAAATAGCCATGTAAATGTTCATTAGGGTCCTCTAATACTCCACTTGATGAAGACGAATTAAGATTATAAGTTATGGAACAACTTAACCATAGGAAGTTAGAGAACAAGAAGAAGAATCAAAAGTTAAGGAAAGGACATTAGAGCTAAAAGCTATTGTGATATCCTGAAAATTTGAAAAACTATATAAAAATTTAAGAAAATAAGTGGAATAATAAATATTTATAGGTCGGGGTAGCAAGAATAACAATTTTGCAATATTAAAAATTTTGAGAAAACTTTGAAGAAAAATTTAAAACATCGTGATACATTAATATTATTTTAATAATTTACGAATAACCGAAAACTTATGATAAATAATAATAGCTTTTAAAATAGAAAAATGAGGCAGACATGAAATTTGTTTGATAAGTATAACAAATAGATATTTAAAACAATTAGAAAGAATAATTATATGCAAAGGAAAAAGGATAACGAGCGTAAAATTTCAAATTATATGAAATATATTTAAGGAATGAAGTAATAAAAAAATATCTATATATAGGTATATAAACAAATAATTAAAAGTCATAATTTTAGTTCGTGCAATTTAAATTAAAAGAATAAATTCATCGAAACATAAATCATGAACAATATTAAGTTAAATAAAAAAATTAATTGAAATTATAGATTTAGGAATTTTAAATGGAAATTTAGAGTAAATATTTACGTTTGGAATAATCAAATTAGCTTAGATTTAAAGTTTCGTAAAAAAATATTAAAAATATGAAATTTAAAAATAACATCGTACGTGCACAAAATATTAAAATACAAATAATTATAATATATAAATATATATATATACCTATGGTGATATGAACAGGAAAACAAAAAAAAATGAACAATATAAAAAGGGAAAGAAGGTTTCAAAAACCACGAGAACGAGAGAAATAGGGGAGGACAGCGAGAGAGAGTGTAGGGGATAGCAAAGAACGCAAGAGAAAAGAAAAGAAAAGAAAAAGAAAGGAAAAAAAGAAAAACGAACAAAAAAATTCATAACTGTCACATACGACCTCCGATCAATGATCCGTGACCGCCAACATGTTCCTTGAGGTAAGTACAACTCAACAAGATTAGGTTTATGCAAAACGGAGATATTTTTCGTATTTTAGGAATAATCATTAAAAAAAATATTTAGCCTAGAAAATCGATGAAATAGGTCGAAACATGCTAGATATGATGATCTAGATTATGAATAGAGTGTAATGATGCATTTTCTTGAATGTTTAGGTGAAGAAAAATTATCCTGTAAATATACCCTCAAACTACTACAATAGCCATGAAAACGAGACACAAGTGAGTGGGAAACTCCATGATGTGCTACAATGTTGTGCTTGATATGGATGTGTATAAGTGTATGTACAAGTGGATGTACATATATGTGCGTGAAAATGCGTACTTTCGGGTGTAGAAGTACATGTTGTATGTGTGTGTATGTGTTCATACATACGTGTGTATATGTATGTACACACGAGGTATAATTATGTATAAAAAGTGTGCGGAAGTAATCATCCATTTGTAGTTCTTCATAAACAAGGTCAACATGGGTGCCAACATGGCCATGCTCAAGGCCGTGCTGACTTCGGAAAACGTTATCTTCAGTACTAGGTTCAGCACGGGTTCCAACATGGGCGTGCTTGAGGCAGGGCTGAAATATTACTTGCTTCTAACCATTTTTCTAACTCAGCACTAGCTTCAGCACAAGCCGTGCTGAAAGTTGTGCTAAACTGAATTTTCAACTTTCTTCATTTTTCACCAAATTTCACCTCGTCTTTTGTTCATATCATCCGTAAACCTTTCTTTTGTCTTTGTTGAAACATGAAATTAAAGTTTAATTCTATAAATACCCTCTTCTTCAACCAACATTGGCTTTAACACAGGCTGTGCTAAAGGTTATGCTGAATTGAAATTTCAACTTTCTTCATTTTTCGCCAAATTCCACCTCGTCTTTTGTTTATATCATTCTTAAACCTTTCTTTTGTCTCTATTGAATCCTGAAATTAAAGTTTAATTCTATAAATACCTTCTTCTTCAACCAACATTGGCTTTAGCACAGGCTATGCTGAAGGTTGTGCTAAATTGAAATTCTAACTTCCTTTATTCTTCACCAAATTTCATCTTATCTTTTGTTCATATCATCCTTAAACCTTTCTTTTGTTTCCATTGAAACCTGAAAATTGAACTTAATTCAATAAATACCCTCTTCTTCAACCAACACTAGCCTCTAACACTTATCATATGTATTTACAAAGATTGATATGTTTGTATGTGTATTTGTATATTAAAGGTGTGGATATGTACATGTGTATGTACGTGTAAATGTATATGTATGTGCATGGTTATACCTGTGTTTGTGATACGAACCACGCCAACCTGTGATGAAACCCAATACCAATACATTCGGAATTCGTTACCTAAGATGCCCAAACACCCCCAAGTGGAAACGACGACCCGTTGTCTATAAGCGAGATAAGAACCTTGGTATAATATGAAGACGCCACAATCGGGATGAAAGACCGATTGATAAGTCGGGATGAACGCTACGGAAATTAATCCGATAAGTTCTAGTTAGTTCTTGAAGAACCAAGAGAGGAGCCTCTCAAAAGTGTTTTCAATGTTCTAAAATGTATGTTCTTCCCTATTCTAAACCCTAGGAGCTTTATACTAAGGTTACAATTCGTAAAAATACAAGTCCAAAACGACATCACTTCAATAAGTGCGTAAAAATAACAAACAAAACATGATAGCCGGCAGGAGATACACGGCCGTGTACTTTGGCCATGTATGATTCTGTGGAAATTCTTGTCTCCTTACACGGCCGTGCCTTTTAGCCATGTGTCTGGCCGTGTATGATTCTGTGCAATCTTGAAATTCCCACACGGCCGTGCCTTGAAAATACACGCCCACTTCATCCCGTGTCCGGTGTAACTTGTACAAGAGCAAGGGTCTTCCCATGGTTGTTCCAATCCGTTCCAACTTCATGATTGTTCCAATCCTTTTCGGCTTCATGGACATCCTTTATCAACCCGTTAAGTGCTTCCTTGAATCGTTTCGCTTGATTTCTTGTGATCAGTCCAAGTGGCACTTCAAGAGGATCCACATTCTTTCTTCCGGCTTGACTCTCATCATGGATCTCATCATTCCCCTCCTCTTGAAAAGGATTTGTCCTCAAATCATCACCTACATCAAAAGGACTCAGATCAGTAACATTAAATGTGGCACTTACTTGATACTCACCAGGCAAATCTATCTTGTATGCATTATCGTTGATGCGCTCAAGAACTTGAAATGGTCCATCGCCTCTAGGAAGTAGTTTAGATCGACGCTGCACGGGAAACCGCTCTTTACGCATGTGAACCCAAACCTAATCTCCAGGTTCAAAGACAGCTTGTCGACGACCCTTGTTGGCTTGTTTCACATACTGCTCTGTTCGTCGCTCAATGTTCAGCCTTGCCTTCTCATGGATCTATTTAACAAATTCGGCCTTCTTCTTGCCATTTAAATTAACATACTCAGAAATAGGCAAAGGTGATAAATCTAAAGGAGTTAGTGGATTAAAACCATACACAATTTCAAAAGGAGTAAATTTAGTAGCAGAATGCACAGTACGATTATAAGCAAATTCAACATGTGGCAAACAATCTTCCAAACTTTTAATATTCTTTTTAATTACAGCCCTCAACAAAGTAGATAAAGTTCGATTCACTACCTCAGTTTGACCATCAGTCTGTGGATGACAAGTAGTAGAAAACAATAACTTAGTTCCTAACTTAGCCCATAAGGTCTTCCAAAAGTAGCTCAAGAACTTAGCATCCCTATCCGACACGATTGTTCTAGGCATACCATGCAATCTCACAACTTCCCTAAAGAACAAATTAGCAATATTACAAGCATCATCCGTTTTATGACAAGGAATGAAATGTGCCATCTTAGATAATCTATCCACAACTACAAAGATAGAATCTCAACCATGTTTAGACCTGGGTAAACCTAACACAAAATCCATAGAAATATCTACCAACGGCTCATGAGGAATGGGAAGTGGGGTGTAAAGCCCTTGAGGTTAGACTCTAGATTTCGCTTACTTACACGTGACACATCGCTCACAGATCCTCTCAACATCTCGTTTCATGTGAGGCCAATAGAAGTGTTCCTGCAATACCCCTAAAGTTTTAGCTACTCCAAAGTGTCCCATTAAACGTCCTCCATGAGACTCCTTCACTAGTAATTCTCTTAAAGAACAAATTGGAATGCATAGTTTATTCTCCCTAAACAAGAATCCTTCATGCTTATAAAATTTACCATGCCCACTCTTCTCACAATGCACATACTCCTCACAAAAATCTCAATCAGCAGCATATAATTCCTTAATGTGCTCAAAACCAAGCAATCTAGAACTAAGAGTAGAGATAAGAGTATACCTTCTAGAAAGTGCATCAGCAACGACATTCTCTTTACCTTGCTTGTAGTGGATGACATATGGAAATGTTTCGATGAACTCCACCCAACGAGCATGCCTTTGTTCAGCTTGTGTTGCCCCTTCAAGTACTTCAAGGATTCATGATCAGTGTGGATCACGAACTCTTTTGGCCAAAGGTAGTGTTGCCAAGTCTCTAGGGCTCGAACCAATGCATATAACTCCTTGTCGTAAGTAGGGTAGTTCAAGGTTACCCCACTTAGCTTCTCGCTAAAGAATGCAATCAGTCTTCTCTCCTGCATAAGCACTGCTCCAATACCTAATCCTGAAACATCACACTCAATTTCAAACGTTTTAGCAAAGTTAGGTAAAGCAAGTAATGGCGCCTGAGTCAGCTTATTTTTAAGCGTTTGAAAGGCCTCCTCTTGTTGCTCTCCCCATTTGAACCCCACGTTCTTTTTAATTACCTCAGTAAGTGGTGCTGCAATGGTGCTGAAATCCTTCACAAATCTCCTGTAAAAGCTGGCTAGTCCATGGAAGCTCCGCACATTACTTACATTGGTTGGACTAGGCCATTCTTGGATCGCACGAACCTTTTCTTCATCAACCTGTATTCCCTGTGCACTAACAACAAAACCAAGAAACACAAGTTTGTCTGTGCAAAAAGTGCACTTCTTGAGGTTAGCATATAATTGCTCCTTTCGAAGCACTTCTAAAACATCCCTCAAGTGAGACATATGATCTTCCAAACTCTTGCTGTAAATAAGGATATCTTCAAAATAGACAACCACAAATTTTCCAATAAAAGTCCTCAAAACATGGTTCATAAGTCTCATAAAAGTACTAGGTGCGTTAGTTAAACCGAAAGGCATTACTAACAACTCATACAACCCATATTTTGTTTTGAATGCAGTTTTCCATTCATCACCTTCTTTCATTCTAATTTGGTGATATCCACTTTTCAGATCAATTTTGGAAAAGACACTAGACCCATGTAACTCATCTAACATGTCATCTAAGCGAGGGATGGGATGACGATACTTTACCGTAATGTTGTTGATGGCGCGGCAGACAACACACATTCTCCATGTCCCATCCTTCTTAGGCACCAAAATCACAGGCACTGCACATGGACTCATGCTTTCTCTCACGTACCCCTTCTCCATTAATTCATCGACCTGCCTTTGGAGTTCCTTTGTCTCCTTCGGATTGCTCCTATAAGCTGGCTTGTTTGGAATCGATGCTCCGGGTACAAGGTCAATCTGGTGCTCAATACCACGAATAGGTAGTAATCCCTTTGGAATCTCCTCAGGAAAGACATCTTCAAAGTCCTGCACAAGAGACACAACTACACTAGGTAAAGAGTTAGATAGTTCGTTAGTACTCAAACATGTTTCTTTAAAAACCAGCAACAACATAGGTTGCTTCCTCACTAACGCTCTCCTCACTACACTCGCTCTTGCCACACAACTCTCCTTTTACAAGGCTGCCCTCTCCTTTTCACTCACCACCAAAGTTGATCCTCCTTCAACTTGGTCTCTCACACTCTTTCCAGCCTTCCTCTTTTTTTCCTTTTGATATTGACTTTTGTATTCCTTTTCTTTTTCATTGTCTTTTGCTCTCTCACTCTCCCTCTGCTTTTCACTCACCTTATGTTTTGCAAAGGACTGTTGTAGCTGCAATTGATCCTCATACACCTATTTAGGTGTTAAAGGTTTAAGATTAAAGCTTTTCCCTTGGTGAACAAGCGTATAATTGTTAGAAAAACCATCATGAATAACCTTCCTATCAAATTGCCATGGCCTCCCTAACAACACATGGCATGCTTGCATTGGCACTACATCGCATAACACCTCATTCTCATATCTACCAATGCGAAACCCAATCAAGGCTTGTTTACTCACCTTAGTCTCACTACTATCATTCAACCACTGCAATTTATATAGACTAGGGTGTCTAACAGTTTTGAGCCCCAGCCTCTCAACAATAAAATTACTCACTACATTGGTGCAACTTCCTCCATCAATAATCAAGCTGCAAATATGATCTCCTAAATAACATCTAGTATGAAATATATTCTCCCTTTGCACCTCCTCTTCTTCCTTCACCTGCACATTCAAAGCTCGCTTCACGACTACCACTAACCTTCCCATTGCAGGCTCTTCATCATCACTAGCATCCTCTAATGGAGGCATATCCTCTTCTTCACTATCCCCCTCAGTCTCATACTCACCATCATCACGCAAAATCATCACACACCTATTTGAGCATTGATTAGCAATATGGCCTCTACCTTAGCATTTAAAGCATCTAATGTCACGATTTCTAGAAGTAGAAGAATCAGGGTTACCTTGATTACCAGGAGTAGAACCCGCTTGCCTCTGCTCTCCTTTTCGTTTAGTGGGTAAAGGCTTCTCTTCCTTTTTCCATTGGTTGGTCTTCCAGGTGGATGAACCAGTACCCTGTTGAAACCGTGCATTACTACTGCCTTTCCTCTTGTGCTGGTTCTCAACCTTTATAGCCATATGGACCATATCCTCCAATTCTACATAATGCTGCAATTCAACAACATTTTGGATTTCTCTATTCAACCCAGTAAGAAATCTAGCCATGGTAGCCTTTCTATCCTCCTCTACATTCGCCCTAATCATAGTGACTTCCATCTCCTTGAAATACTCATCCACACTTCGGCTTCCGTGCCTAAAAGTTTGCAATTTGTTGTGCAATTCACGATAGTAATACGCCGGCACAAACCGCTTCTTCATTACCCTTTTCATCTCTTCCCAAGACTCAATAGGTAGCTCGCCATTCCTTCTTCTATTCAACATTAGTTGATCCCACCACACTATAGCATAATCCGAAAACTCAATGGCAGCAAGTTTTACTTTCTTTCTCCCGCTATAGTTATGACAATCAAACACCATTTTCACCTTCTTCTCCCACTCTAAGTACGCCTCGGGATCATTCTTCCCTTGGAAAGGAGGAATCTTCATCTTTATGCTACTCAATTGATCATCCTCTCTATTCCTATCTCCTTTATCTTCCCAATCCCTAGTTCCTCTATTCCGACCACTATAACCCCTATAACTCCCGACAGAAGGCTCATCAAAGTCGTCATCCGACATTTCATCTCCACCCCTCGGTACTCTCCTAGAACGACTCTCCCTCTTACGCCCTTGGAATACGTTTGTGGATTGCTCTAGTCTTTGCTCTACCGTTTCATGAATTTGTTCCATTCCCTCTTGGAACATCCTCTTCATCTCACCCCTCAACGCCTCAATTACTAACCTAGCATCAAACCTTCCCCTCTCACCTTCAGGAGAATGTTGTCTCGACATTGTCCCTGCGGAAAAGATTATTACTAACACAAATATATATAAAATTAAACCTCACGATACACTCCTTTACGTGTTTCGCTCAAATGATGATATCACACAGTCACTCGTGTATTCTCACAAACAATGATGATATTAACTCGCCAATTCCTCTTCTCAATTCTCTTGGAACTAACCCAAACTACACCAATTCCTTTCCGTATAATTCAAAACAAATCTAGGGTTCGTAAATTTTCCTCTTTTTTTTCTATCCGAATTTTTTTTTTTTTGTCTTTATTGTTGCTTTTGATCACGTTTCTCTTTTCTTTTCTCCTTTTTTTTTTTGTAACAATCGACTAATAGATACTACACTATCAATAGACAATGAATACTATGAAATTGAATGCTAACAATGGATATGAACGATTGGAGTTAGGGTTTTGATGTTACCTTCCTCAAACCGAACTTGATGTTTTGACAAACCTAAGCTCTGATACCAAACTGATACGAACCACGCCAACCTGTGACGAAACCCAATACCAATACGTTCGGAATTCGTTACCTAAGATGCCCAAACACCCCCAAGCAGAAACCGCGATCCATTGTCTATAAGCGAGACAAGAACCTTGGTATAATATGAAGACGCCACAATCGGGATGAAAGCCCGATTGATAAGTCGGGATGAACGCCACGGAAATTAATCCGATAAGTTCTAGTTAGTTCTTGAAGAACCAAGAGAGGAGCCTCTCAAAAGTGTTTTCAATGTTCTAATATGTATGTTCTTCCCCTATTCTAAACCCTAGGAGCTTTATACTAGGGTTACAATTCGTAAAAATACAAGTCCAAAACGACGTCACTTCAATAAGTGCGTAAAAATAACAAACAAAACATGATGGCTAGTAGGAGATACACGGCCGTGTACTTTGGCCATGTATGATTCTGTGGAAATTCTTGTCTCCTTACACGACCGTGCCTTTTAGCCATGTGTCTCGCCGTGTATGATTCTGTGCAATCTTGAAATTCTTACACGGCCGTGCCTTGAAAATACACGCCCACTTCATCCCGTATCCGGTGTAACTTGTACAAGAGCAAGGGTCTTCCCATGGTTGTTCCAATCCGTTCCAACTTCATGATTGCTCCAATCCTTTCCGGCTTCATGGACATCCTTTATCAACCCGTTAAGTGCTTCCTTGAATCGTTTCGCTCGATTTCTTATGATCGGTCCAAGCGACACTTCAAGAGGATCCACATTCCTTCTTCCAGCTTGATTCTCATCATGGATCTTATCAGTTTGTGTATGGGGGATAAGTTGTATATGTATGTACGTGTTCGTGTATACGTATGTATATGTATCGATATATATATATTGATGGAAAGAAGTATGTGTTGGAAAATGTGAAAGCATATAGGAGATATGTTGTATATGTATGTACGCGTTCGTACATACATATGTATGTGTATTGATATATATGTATTGATGGAAAAGAGTATGTGTTAGAAAATGTGAAAGATGTGGGTATTGGATTCATATATGAGATGCGTGTATACGCAAATGGGAAAAGATTTAAGTGCATCGAAAACGTAATGAGTTCGATTGTGAGATTTGGATTGACATTTTTTCTTATGCTTGTTGTGGAGTGGTCAATGGAATTGCTTTATTTTTCTTATGTGGATTGGTGATTATCGTATATTGATTGATCACCCTAAATCGAATAATTAAAGGTTGTGATTTAATTAAAATAAAACATGCATTACAAGAGACATTGCATAAATTTGAAGGCCATCACTGTCACAGGGCATCCGGAAGTAATTGTGATATTATTGAACCGTCTTGAGCGAACTACTGGATTAGGGGATTGTCACCACCTTGCCGGTTCTTTGTCCAGACTATCTTTGAGGGTGTTGCTCCGACTATTGCAAAGGTACGGGAGGGTCCGGTGTTAAAATGAATGTATTCTGAACATCAGAGTGATGTGAAAATAAATTGAGTCGTGAGACCTGGGCACTGATGGTGGCTTTAGAATCTCTAACCTAAGGTTAAGGGGGGCGTAAACCTTAGAGTTCACATTGGTTACCGGAAGACCACGTGAACTGTTGCATTCAATTATTGCTCATACATAGCATATGGTTGATAACTTGATTTTTAATTTACTTATGCGTGTGTAATATTGAGAGTATTACACTCCCATTCACTGAGTCATAGTGTGCTTAACCCCTCATAGACTCTTTGCAGGTAGTGATTATGAGAGCTTGGGATGAGATAAAATGTGAAGTGTCAAGAGTTTCTAGAAGACCAAAATGATAAAGTAAGAAATTGATTAATAGGTTTTATAAATCAAATTGTTATTTTAAGGCCCTGATGTAAGGTTTTATTCCATTTTACTGGTTGGTAGGGGATACCGACTCTTTGAGATCATGGTTGACCATAGGTACAGAATCCATAGTTATATTTTATTATATAATTATATGTAATATGACTAGTTATAAATGTAATTAACTAGTTAGAGTCTTACGATCTCTGACTTATAAGACAGTTATCATGTAACGGGAACACACGTGTCATGATAATTTTAGTAGAAACTTCTAGGCCCCCTTTCGGGGCGTGACAGCTATGACCCAAAAGACATACGAAAATAACAATTGAAACATGTTAGAAGCTATTGGAATCAAGTATTACAAGAGAAAGACTTAGTTTTGGAAGCCCAACTTTAAATTTTTATAACATTTTACTCATTAACAGTTACAAAACTCATAATATATCAATAAAAACTAATAAGGAAAGTCAATTTTCATATTATGTTGTTTAGTGCAAGGATTGTGATCAAAATTTCTTGTTTCCATACACTATAAGAAAATTGGCTTTTTAAGATAGAAATTTATGTCTTTAAAAGTAGTAATTCTATCACAAAAACCCATTAGAGATGAAATATCCATCATAAATTTTTGTTACAAAAATTGTTGTCACTAATTCTATTTAGTAACGAATTACACTTATATTGCAAATTTGCAACAAAAACTTGTCTCGATTTTGTTATAAAAAGTTAACAAAATTTTCAACGAACTAAAATCAGTGACAAAAAAATTCCATCTTAAATGTATCTTACACCATGATAATTTCATTTACACATTAAATCCCTTACTAATTATCCATTGTTATCACGATTATATCTCTTTTAGTTAAAACTTCCCAGGTGGTCACCTATCTTGCTAGTGTTTTACCCTAAGCATACTTAACTTTTGAGTTTTGCATAACCCATAATCGCAACACCAATCTATGTTTATGTGACTAAAATTGCATTTTCTTATAATAAATTATTTATAGTAATGATATAACATTGTATCTTATTATTTATATTATATATTATTATATAAATTTATGTATAATAAAATCGTAATATATAAAGTCGATCATTTAATACTTTATAATTATATTATATGATATAAATGTATCAAATAATGTATAATATTTTATATATAAGATAAAAAAATTATAATACATATATGCAATATATTATATCATTTTTTATGTATATATATGAAAATTACTTTTAGAAATATAATTAATTTATCTCTAAAAGTCAAGACTATTTTAAAAATAAATTTAAAAATAGATTTGAGATGGTTTTATAAAATACATGTATAGCGTTAAAATTCAACATTTATAGTTATAATATTTGAGAAAGAAATTTTCCATCTTTGAAAAGTAAGTTTATATTTTTTACATTTAGAGACAAATTTGCAATAGAATCTGAAAATAAATATTGCGCCAATTTTTTTTTAATTGCAATAGAATTAAAGATAGAATTGTGACAAATTAAATTCCTCACAAATCTGTTGATACTCTATCCCTGATTCCATTGCAATAACTAATAAAAGTAAAAGAATGTTATGAATAAGAAGCCGAAAACGAGAATAAGAGAGAACTAATATGAATAGTTTGTTATAACTATGTAAAACTAAAAAATAAGAGTATCCTTTCCTGAAGCTATACAACAATATGTATATATATGTTACACATATCCTACACGTGTGTATTATGTACATAACATATAAATATATCTAATATATCTAATACTCCCCCTTAAGATAGACAATATATATTAATAACTCCTATCTTACATAATAAGAATTGTAATTGATCTAAACCAAGTTCTTTAGTAAAAACATCTGCAATTTGCTGTTTACTCGGCACATGAATAGGTAGAAGAACACCTGCAATGACTTTATCTCTAACAAAATGTAAGTCCATCTCTAAGTGTTTAGTTCATCTATGAAAAACTTGGTCTTAAGCAATATGAAGAGTAGATTGATTATCACAAAAGAATTGAACTAGTCCTTTAGGACATGAAACTTGAAATTCTTGTATCAAAGCAGGAAACCAAATAATTTCACAAGTAGTAGATACTAGTGCACGATATTCAAACTCTATGGAACTCCTGGAAACAATAGACTGTTTTTTAAACTTCCAACTAATGAGAGAATCACCAAGAAATTTGTAGATTCCAGTAGTAGATCGTCCAGTGTCCGAACAACCTCCCCAGTCACTATCACTATACACCTGAATGACTAAATTAGAAGTATTAGAAAAGAAGATTCCTTGACCAATAGTATTTTTTATATAACATAACACCCATTCTAAAGCCAACTGATGTGTGCGACGAGGTTTGTCCATAAATTCACTAAGAACGTAAATAGAGTATGTGATGTTAAGTCTTGTGATTGTCAAGTACAAATTTACCAATGATCTGTCTATAACATGTAATATGAACAAAATCAGTATCATCCTCACAAGATAACCTATGATTTTCAACAATTGGAGTAACAGCAAGCTAAGAACCTAGAAAACCAGTTTATTGTAACACATTTAAAGAAAACTTGTATTGAGATAAAACCAAAACCTATGTAGAACAAGCAAGCTCTAGCCCAATAAAATATTTCCAAACTCCTAGATCCTTACTCTAAATTGCATATGAAGAAAATCCTTAAACTGGTCTATAAGAGAAAGATTCTTGCTAGCAATTGCAAGATCATCAACATAAACTAACACAAGAACCTTTGCTAGATCCTTTAGTAAACAAAGAGTAATCATAGCGAGATTATTGAAAACCAAACACTAAAAGAGAAAAAGTAAGTTTAGCATTCCATTGTCTTAATGCTTGTTTAAGTCTGTATAATGATTTATTAAGTCTACAAACAAGCTTCCCACTATTAGAAGACTTCCTCTTAACCTCTAAGCTAGGTGGAATATCCATATACACCTCCTCAAGTAAATCACCATTTAGGAAAGCATTATGAGCATCCACCTGATGAATATGCCAGTTGAAGACAGCCACTAAACAAAAAAATAATTGAACGATTGTGTGCTTAATAACTAAACTAAATGTTTTAATAAACTCAAAACCTTCATTTTGATTATACCCTTTAGCTCCTAGTTTGGCTTGATATCAATAAATAATACCATCAGCTTTTGTCTTGAGTTTGTAAACCCATTTGTAGCCTATAGTATGCTTTCTTGGAGGTAAAGGTACTATAGTCCAAGTATTATTATTTTTTAAGGCATCTAATTCTTCATCCATAGCTTTACACCATGGCTTTAGGTTCTTAGCTTAACTATAAGAAGATAGCTCGAAGTGTTTGGATATCTGAATAGTAGAATCACAAAATGGGAAAGACAAAGATTCGTATGATGAGAGTTTTTGTATTAGATGAGTAGTGGAACAATGATAAAAAATTGAGGAATCAAAAGATGAATTAGCCAAAGAAAGACTATGATGATAATCAACAAGATATGAAGAAAGTTTAGATGGTCTACTACTTCAATGAATAGGCAAAGAATTAGGAGAATTAGAGACATTATGAGCATATTGCATAGTGGAATCAACAAAGTCATCAGGAATAGAAGCATTAGGAACAAAATATGTATTAGGAAACTGGGAAAAAACATGATCCATATATGAAGATGTTACATCAGATGGTAAAGATGAAGATGAAAACTTATTAGGCTTAAATAGAGTAGAAATAGATAATAGTCAAAAAGGAAAAACATGCTTAACAAAATTCACAACCCTTGACAAAATATATTTCTTTTCTATTAGATCATATAACTTATAACCTTTAGTACCTAAAGAATAACCAACAAACACACAAGGATGAGCACGAGGATCAAATTTATTATGATCTCTTTTAAGAGTAGATGCAAAACATAGACAACAAAAAACAAAAGATGAGAATATGAAGGAAAATTTTGAAACAAAGTTAATATGAAGTAGATCCTTTAAGAACATGAGTAGGAATAGGATTGATAATATAAGTATTAATTAATATTGCATCTCCCCAAAAACGTATAGGTAATGAAGACTGGAAAAGAAATGTTCTAGTAACTAAAAGTAAATGTTGATGTTTTCATTCCACCATACCATTTTGTTATGGTATTTCTACACGTGACACTTGATGAAGAATACCATTTAAAGAATAGAAAGCAAATAAGAAAAACTTACAACCATTATCTATATGAATTATCTTAATATGAAAACCAAATTAATTAAGAACTATTTTGTAAAAAGAAGGAATGATCAAAGGCACTTCGTGTTTAGCTTTCATAAGATATACTCAAGTAATTCTTGTGTAATTATCAACTATAGTAAGAAAATATTTATACTCTTCTAAAGTAGAAGTAGCATATAGTCTCCATATGTCAACATGAACTAATTCAAAGGCACAAACTATATTTCTAATATGTAAAGAGAATGAAAGACGTTGTTACTTTACCAAGGGACAAATGAAACACTCAAGCTTATTACAAACAAGAGACTTGTCCAATTTATAAATATCTCTTATTCTATCAAAAGATGGAAGGCTAAATTTATAATGCCACACATCAAAGTTATTTGACAAATCATAAAGAACATGTGAAACAAAGGATGACTCAAGTGTTTTACATGAAAAATCAAGAGTCTTACAATCTAGGAAAGATACATTTTGCTCTAGAAAATATAACCCAAATTTAGCCTTAACTTAACCAATCACTTTCTAAGTGGAAGAGGCTTGAATGAAAGTAACATTCTTAGTGAATACAACTACATACTTGTTCTTAGATAGCAGTTTTGAAATTGAAATGAGATTGAGCTTGAATAAAGGAAGGAAAAGAACATTATGAAGAATTAGTTGAGAAGAAAGTACCACTAAGCCTATATGTGTGGCTTGCAAACATTGTTTATTTGGTAACTGAACATAACTATTTTGGATTGGTGTGTAAAAACAAAAAAGATCAAGTAAACTAATCATACAATCAGAAGCACCTAAATCAAGTATCCAAGTTACAAAACTACTTTGAGAAAAATTATTAGAAATGATAGATAATGAAGTACCTGCCATTTGGCTTGTGTGAATTGCATTATTAGATTAATTATCCTACAAGTAAGATACTTAACAAGCAATAGAAGATGAAGAACAATTAAAGATAGAACCTTCTGAGAAATTTAGTAAATTCAAAAGATGAAGAATTTGATCCTTTGAAAAACCAACACTATTTGAACCTACACTAGCAACCAACTCTCCTTTAGAAATAGGTACACCTATATTGCGATCATTATTAATAGCAATATCTCCAATAGCCTCAAAGGTAATTTGATTAACACCTAACATTTTTGGCTTATGGTTGAACTTAAAGTGATCGACTTATATCACTTCTCCTTCAGATGTCCTTTCTTATCACAATAAGCACAAACCAAATCATTCTTACTTCTCTGTTTATTAATGGTAGTACTGATCACAGCTAAAGCATCAGAATTAACCAAATCTTTTGGTCTCATTTGACCTTTGAAACTCATCTTTTACCACAAGATTATAAGCCTCATCCAATAACATAAACGGTTTCAAAACTAAAATTTGTGATCTAAGAGCTAAAAAACTTTCATTCAATCCATTAAGAAATTTAAAGACGTAATCATTTTGTGCCATTTCTACGAGTCTATCAAAACACATCTAATCACAAGATCCACAAGAACAATGTGGTAGAGGATGAAAATTTCTTAATTCTTCCCAAATTGTGTTCAATTCGATGAAGTAATCACCAACAGATCTGTTTCCTTGAATTACAACATGGAGTAGATGTTATAACTGACAAATTCGCATATCATCTAGTTGTGAGAATCTAACATTTAATTTGTCCCAAATTTCCTTAGCTAAGTTCATGTAAATCATAGTAGAAGCAATCAGCGGTGATATTGATCTCACAAGCCATGCCACAATCATATTACACCTACTCCAAATAAAAAAAAAAAATAGAATCATCCTTTGATGGAATAGGAATTGAACCATCGACAAAACTAGCTTTATTATGAATTAATAAAGCTAAAAGGAAAGATTGGCTCTAAGTGTTGTAATTCAACTCAGTTAACACTAAAGTAATTGACACAAAGTTCTACGAGTCTGAATGGTGAATATAGAATGGTGATGAAACATCCTCTAATGGAGAAATACTTGTTGTCGATTACAAGAAAGCAAGAATTATTATTACTCTAATACCATGGTAAAAGTAAAAGAATGTTATGAAGAAGAAGCTGAAAACGAGAGAGAGAGAGAACTAATCTATTCTATTTGTTATAACTGTGTAAAATTGAAAACTAAAGTTTCCTTTCTTGAAGTTGTATAGCAATATATATGTTATACATATCCTACACGTGTGTATTATGTATATGATATATAAATATATCTAATATATTTGATAATAACTAATAAAATTGTAAAAAAAAAAAAAATTCATGTAGCCACAAATTAATCACAAATCTAATATAGATTAATACTTTCAAAGACAGAATTTTTTCATCGTAAAATTTATGTCTCTAAAGCCTAGTTTTCTTGTAGTGATATTGCATCTAGATTATGAAAGTCTATTTTCATTGATATAATTTCCTATTCTATTTTTATTTGGTTTCCTTACTAGCTTTAGGGTTCCTAGCCTATAAATACTTGTTAAATAGCATTACCAAGGCATCTATTGAATTTTTATCATTATTACTAATTACTCTTTTGCACATACTGTTTGGTTTCTCACTTCACACTCTATCACCATTTACATATTCTTTCAATTAAACCCTTTTAATCAAAGTGGGTTTTAGCATAAAGTTGTTTACTGTTGTAGCAAGTCAAGCAACAACAAGTGCAAATATCTCCATAATAGGTGTAGTACACTTCCATAAAATTCTATAAACTCCATTCCCATTACCATTTTCATTTATACCATTTCCATTCATGCTATTTCTTTTAAAGCCATTCCCGCTTTTCCGTTACCTCCATTTATGTTAAAAGCATTCCATTTCCTCCATTTACATTTAAATTTTCACCTTTCATCTCTCTTAGCCTTTTATACTCTTAACCATCTACGTAAGTTCCTCTAATATTCAGATCACGACAACAACCCAATATCAATTACTCCTTTGCTTTACCTACACAAGCAACTATCCTTCTAACATACCCAATGTAGATAAATATACAAGGTAAATCCCAACACAACTTATAGGTTTCTCACACTCCTCACACTTCAATCTACAAATATTCACAATCTCCTTACTACAATACCTATAAAGAGAATTTCCAACCAATAATAGACTATTTCTAGCAATACGAGTCGAAAAATCAAAGTTATATAATCCAATTAGCTCAAATAATGCAAACTCGGTTCAAAGATTCAATCATTTTCAACAAAATGATATATAGTTCCTGTCTTTACTAGCAATTCAACTTCACAATGCATAAGATAGCATTGGAAAGTCACAAAGTTTAAAATTTTCAATCAACTTTCAAACAAGCTTAGGTCAACTCCCTTAAATTCCAAACACACCAAGAACATTCCGATCTCAAGAAATACAATTAATTACCAACTATAATCTAATTGAACTAAACTATACCATATTAAACTTGGTCTCAAAAAGTGTCAAGAATCCAATATAGTCTTACTCATGCAGTACCACCTCATCATGCAGTACTGCCTCAACATTATGCATATATTCTTGAAATGAATTCCTTTGTAGCTTTGAATAGCCCGACATTTCCTTCTAACTCACCCACATATTTCACTATCTAAACCTAACGTGTCCCCTACAGGTTGATGATTCTCTTATACAAGGAGATAGCAGCCGATAGTGTAAGCAATGTCCTAAATAGGCCTAGTTACAAGGACTAGTTCAACGTCAAAGTAATTCATTTGGACTAGTTCCAAGGACTCAGTGTAAGCAATGTCTTAAACAGGCCTGAGTTATCTAATCATTGGAAAGTATGCAGTACAACCCATAATGCCAATATATGGGACTCGTGTGTGTCCTAAACATCTAAGGATTGCCTTAGTGTGGCTAGTCCATTTAGGGAGCCAAAGGATGTCTTATGGCTAGATCTTTTTTAGTAAGCTAACATATTTTTTAGTATGTTAAGACTAATTTTCAAAGTTGATCCAATTTGTTAGAAAATTGAGATCCGGTTTGTTTCCTATCAAATCATTTTAAGATTTCACTTTTTCTCAAACTGATCAATTTAAGCATAAAGAGGCCATATTTAAGGTCTTGTTTCACTTAAATTGTTCTTTTTCATGTTTTTATAAGAGATTAAATCTAGTTCAAGAGGAAGATTTATTATTTTATAAAATAAAGCCCTCTTTTTATTAAAAACTCAACTCTTATGAAATTGGCATAATGTATATTGAACTTCTTATTTTTTAACTTTTTTTCACTTTTTAGTGTTTTTTTCTTATTCATTACTATTCTCTAACATTCAAATTTTTCAATTTTCAGCAATTTTCCTTTTTTATTATTTATTTTTAGAGGGAGGAAAAGAGTTATCTATAGTATTTATTACAATTTTAATCTCATCTATTTCCCGTTACATTTGCTATTGGTTTTCATCCATTATACTTATTATATAGCCTAATTGCGTAAATTTAATGCTAATATAAAATAAATAAATAAATAATTAAACAAGCCCTAGTTTTAGCAAATTTGACTTAATTCTTAAATTAAGGCTTTAATACTAGTTAATCGATGTAATGGAAGCAAAGATAGACAATAATATTTTTATCAAAAAAAAAGATAGATAATAATATAATAATTAACATTAAATAGTATAACCAATAATAAAAAAGAAGAGAGAAAATTAAACACCAATATTTTTATGGAAAAAGTTCAAGTTACAATAAAAAAACTCACTAGCAAAAGAAGAAGCGGTTATGGTTAGAAACACGATGTACTAAGAAAATTGCCCGATCTAAAGGCTCTCAAGTGTTTTCCAAGCCTAAAAATCTAATCGCAATGAAAACTCTCTCTCATTGGAATGTTTTTGGGTATTCATAATTAAAATGGAGAATACAATGAAAGCATAAAGGGTCACCATGAAAATATAAAAGGATGCATATGTTATATTTAAAGGGTTTCAGAGAGTTATGCGGAAATAGACTATTCAATGTGGGATAATAATAAATAGTGGGCAACACACAATAATGCATATATTGAGTTTTGTTGTAATTTTGTGTTAATAATTAGGTTATAAGATAACTATTAATTAATAGAGAGTTAATACACTTTTTAATTATCTTTTTATTCGTCTTAAGTATCCTTTATTTTTATACATGTGTTGCTTAGGCTTTTACCTAATTTTATTTTTATGGCCTATAAACACCCTATTTTTGCCCTAATGATCAATAATAATCAACCATAATTAATTTCCAATTTTTTTCCATTTTTTCTCCAATTTAGCAAAAATAGGAAAAACATTCAAAAAATAAAATAAATAGGAAAAATATATCAATTTTGGAAAATAATTGCAGAAATGGCAATAAAAGGGGTTAAATAATTTTTACAAATTTTTGAAATTCCAAAAAATACAAAAAAATAAAAAAAAAATCACATTGCATATATGCAAATTGCGAAAATAAGAAAATCGCGAAAGTGGGCTAGCTCAGCTGGTCCGAACCTTGGTCTGGTGCTCGCGGGAGTGGGCTCGGTTAGGGTTTCGAAACGTGGGGGAGGCAGAATCCCCGTTTTGCAAATTTTTTCTTCACCTGGGACACGTGTCAGCAGTGGATTGGCTGGAGCAGACGCACGTGCCGGGCGCGTGATCATCTTCAACCTCCGTCCGAGATCGTCGGCGAGGAGAAAAAATCGAATTTCAGCCATTTTGATTCGATTTTTTTGCACAAATCCAACAAATCTTCAACTGAAATGAGATAAACATCATCCAATTTGAATCAAATCGCAACAAATCAATGGATTTGCACAAATCGGAGATGGGTTTTAACCGTAAATCCGATTTGCTTCAATCGGTGGAAATCCGAGCTTATCCAGCTCGATTTCTTGCACCTATAAATAGAGGATGAAGGGGAGAGGCAGAGGCATGGATCAAAAGTGAGAAAAAGAGAGAGAATCAAAGCCTCGCCGAAGTTCTTCAAGCCGCGACCACCGATCAAGTGTCGAGCTGCCACCAGGAGGCCTTTTTGGAGAAATCCACCGCCACAGTTGAGTTCCCCACCCCTGAAAACCTAGGAATCGACACCTCAATCGCTTCGAAAGGTCACCGGAACGCCGTCAACGAGCACTCTCAGCCGCCGTGTCCGATCGACCCGACCCAACCCGATTCGACCAGACCAACCCGACCCGCGCACTGACCCGGATCCAAGTAAGTCGAATTTTCCGATTTTTATTTATTTATTTATTTATCTATTTTGAATTTATTTATTTACTTATTTGCAATTTATAATTCAAAAATAGAAAAAAATGTTGGAATTTAGATTAGTTTTTTTTTAGGATTTAATTTAGGATGAATAATAAAATAAAAATAATAATTATAATACTAAATAATAAAAATGTGAAAATTTATAAAGAAAATAATAAAAATATTAGAAAAGAATAATAATAAAAATTCAGATTTTAGAATAGGGTAGATAAAAGATCTATGAGAAATTTTTTCAATAAAAATTATAAAAATTAATAAAAATTGTAAAAGTTGATAAAAATTTATAAAAATTAATAAGAATTTATAATATTAGAAATGGGTCGAAAAATAGAAAAATGAAATTTTTATCACTTAGAAAAATCATTTTCTTGAATAAATCCAAAATTGGTTTTTCCTTAAAATAATAATAATTTTTTTCAAAAAAAATCAAATTATCAAGCCTAGGCTTAGATTTTTTTTAGAAAAATACTAAAATGGTAAAAACATAAATCAAAAGAAATTTCATAATTAAAATTCACAAACACACTAAAGTTTGATCCTGAATAACAGGTACGTAGGCACCCATTCGGGGCAACCCTAAAAGGAACAAAAATCATTTTCTCAGAATAGGTTATTCAAAAACAAAATAAAAAGACAACAAAAAATAAATAAAAGAAATTTCTATATAAAGTTTAGATTTTGGGAGATTAGGGTGGTAACCTTAGGGTTTTAATAGGTTAGCCTCCAAACTCAAAAACTCTAGTTTTCCCCTTTCCTCTTTTCACAAAAAACGAAAAGAGGAAATCACGACGACTAGTGGTCTAAATTAGGACTAATCTGCTCAATTAGTCCTAATTCAATCTTTCCCAACCATAGTTGGGTGGCGACTCCAAAATAAAATGAAATTCCTAACTCAAGTCGATGATCTACATTAGATGAACATAGGGTCTAGTATAGATCGGATTAGGAATGGGAAATCAAAAATTAGACTCGACAGGATGACGACTCCGCTGGGGACTCTCTCTAGTAAGCTAGCCACCTGAATCTCCTCAAATCACTTTTTCAATGAATGTTTTTTTTTTTTTTGCTTGTTATACTATTGCTAACCTTTAAGGGATTTAACTAGACTTAGGATCAGGTGTTTACTTTTGAGTCTACATGCAATGTGTGAATAGATACGGTCAAACCCGGGTCGTCTTAGGACCCTAAGACGGGGGGCCATTGTATAGGTTTCGGGCAAAGTGATATGATCACCGTTCGAGACTGATTAGGCTACCCCACCCAATGCTTCGATATAGCCTAAGATCCATTTTTCCGAGAATGCGAGAGGCCATAGAGCTTAGGAACCTATTAGAACCTACCTATTTGCATATACGACATCATGGGCCGACAACTGATTGATGATGTAATACTTTTGTTCCGTTCATGGAGTTCGGATACATTTCCCTGTAATGCTATCATTGTATCATAGTTCTTGTTGTAATTAGAAATTTCTGTTGTAATAGATGGCTAGTTCCACAATTGACCACCTCCTCCGCAAAGAGATCCAAGTATGCAAACCTCTGGACCCGAAATTGGTATTAGACCACTGGTTCACCCTATACAACCCAGAGGAGCAGGCCTTCATCCAGTAGAAAATAGAGTCCATCTTCTCACTGATGAAGATGGAGATGAACTTGCCTTTGGTACGGGCCATGCTCCATCTGTGGGAAATAGAGCCCACGGCTTTCTTCATCGAGCCACATGAGATTACTCCTACCCTGGAAGAGTACACCCAACTGCTACAAGCTCCAGCACTAACCAACGAAGTCTATGTACCAGATCTTGAGGCCGGATCAGCCGGTATTTTCAACAGACTCCTAGGTATCCGCAAAACAGCAATCAATAAGGCCTTAGCAGACTGTAACGGGTACTGCATACGAATGGATGAGTTGGAAGCTTGGTTCATAGCCCGAGAAGATAATGGGGACAAGAAAGACATATTATGTGGGGACCCCAAGACTTATAGACAAAGAAGGGTGAATGCTTTCATCCTGACAGCCTTCGCCACCATACTCTTCCCCACCGGAACTTTCTATGTCCACTACCGAGTTGCAGAATTGGTGGCCCAATTCCTGGAGGGAAAATCTTACATCCCGGCTCTATTGGCTGATCAGATCCAAAACTTAAACTTTGTCAAGAAAAAAGGCCATAGGATCCTCCACTCAAATATCAACCTTATCCTGATATGGTTTGTAAGCCACCTCATGTGTTTTGGGCTGAACATGGTCCGGAAAACCTTGGCTCAACAAGTGGATCTTGTGGACTAATTCATAGAGAAGATAAAGCTACCCGACGACCTTACCAGCCATAGTTGGGTAGCAGTGCTTAAAAGTTTCAGTGCCGATGACATTTTGTGGACAGCCAAATGGAGTTGCTGCGACAAAGTTATCTTAGCCTGCAGTAATTTTCAAGCCGTGCCCCTAATCGGTATCAGCGGATGTATAGGTTATCATCCCAACTCAGTAGTTCGCCAGTTCGGTACTATTTAGGACATAGTTTATCGGCCCTCACTGGAAGCAGTCACATTCGAGTACCAAGATCTAAACTTACTAGTAGCTGAGAAATTTGCTAAGCTAGCAAAGGTCAAAGCACTTTGGGAAGCCCAAATTGAGAGCCCAAATGTAGACCTCGGAGAACTGGACGGCGAAGTGGGCAAACATTGAGCCACCAGGGAGTTCGTGATCCACCAGCTGTATCAGACAGGGGAAAGAGCATACCGGGTCCTAAATGTCACCCAACCTAAGCTAGACAAGGTAAATCCAGAGCTGGAGATCTACCGGGAGCAAGTCAGGGCCCGGATGGAGGTATACTTTGAGGCTGCAGATTATAAAAAGGATATCTGGAAAGGTCGATTCAAGGAATCCGACCAAAGAAATAAAGCCTTGGAAGCTCAGCTGGAGAAGACCCAAGCCAAAGTCAAAGAATTAGAAGCCGTCATCAATGGGAAACCTGAGTCTACGCAGCAGAAGACTAAGAAAGCTAGGAAATAGATTATTACTGTACTCTTTCATTTTTTTTCAAGTATCGAACTCCAAAAGTTCCAATATTAATAAAAATAAAAGTTTCAGTATTATGTCATCAATCAATTGTTAGCCCCTTTATTTCAGCATCCGTGTGACACATGCATCACATTTTCATGCATACATCATACTAAAAAGAAAAAATGCACGCCAGGTATCAAAATAGCTCCCAAACAACCGAACCCTCCCATAAGCCCAATCTGCACACGTTCAAGAACAAAAATGGCAAACAATGGCAACAACCACAACAACACAAGTGCTGACACTACTTCAAACTCTAAGATCGTATCCCTGGAACAAACGGTCCAGCAGCTAGCTGCATAAGTCCACCTCCTGACTGAAAGCATTGGCCTCCTTCGCACCACCTAACCGACTCAAGAAGAACATTCAGGGGCTAAAAAGGGGAAGGCAGTGGAGGGGCAGCCTCCAGAATATGAGGAAATCAATTCCCACCTCAACCCGGCTTTTGAGTATGAGCCAAGAGTCAACCAGGGTCCAACCTCTAATGACTTAAAGAAGGAGATGGAAGAGAGACAGAAAGAGATGGAAAAAAGACTCTTCCAACAGCTGGCTGACAAGATGAAAACAATAGAAGGGCATGACGGTTTCGAGCAAGCCGGGATCACTAGCTTGCCAGCGTGTAGGGAAGAAGTGTACCCTGATAAATTCAAGACCCTAGAATTTAAGAAGTATGACGGTACCGGATGCCCCAAAATGCACACAAGGCTATACGCCCGGAAGATGAGCAAGTATGCTCAATATGACCAACTAATGATCCAGACATTCCAGGATAGCCTTACAGGTCTTGCATTAGTCTGGTATGCCCACTTGGATTTCAATCAAGTCAACACCTGGGAAAGGCTTGCCCGGGCATTTTATGACCAATATAAGTTTAATATCGAAGTCGCCCCTTCAGTGATTGATCTAGGAAGTCTTCGAAAGAGACACGCTGAGTCTTTCAAAGAGTATGCTCACCGATGGAGAGCTCAAGCTGCTAGGGTAGCAACCCCAATTTCTGAAAAAGAGTTGACATCCATATTCGTCGATACTCTGGACAAGACCTACTTTTCACATCTGGTAGGCCAGACATCATCCAGTTTTGCAAAAGTAGTGGCCACAGGGTGCCAGATTGAAAGTGCCATCACCACAGGCAGACTCCAAACAATGGACCCTCCTAGGGTCACATCATCACAAAGGCCCTTGGGAGGTAACAGAGCCAAGGAGTCCACCGTCAACACAATCAACTCCAGTAAAGCAGACAAGGCTGGGACTCGTGTGACATTCCAGACCACCAGTACCCCAGCCCAGCACTCTACAGCAAATCACACCCAAGCTACTAGAGTCCCGAGACAGTTCACCCCAATTCCGATCCCGCTCAGCCGGGTCTTTGCTCAGCTGCGGGCAGATAATTTGATTAGTTTTGAAATCCCAAATGACCGGTATAAGCTCAGGAATTTCAACTCAAGCCTCAAATGTGACTGTCATATAGGCCAGGAGGGGCATGCTACAGACAGATGCTGGAGGCTTCGAAACAAAATCCACGATTTGATCGACGCTGGGATTGTGCAGCTGGATTTTGTTAATACCCCAACACCCAATGTCAACACCAATCCGTTGCCCAATCATAAGCCAACCGTTAATATGATCGCATCTGAAGAGTCGGCTCGCAAAGAATACTCCAAGCAAAAGGCGACGGACTAGCAGAAAAGGCATTCCTGTCAAGCTCCAGAGAAAACCCCCAAGTCACATATCAAAAAGAGATGGTTAGCCGGAGACCCAACAGTCGACACCTTAGGAGAATCACATGGGAGATTTGAGTACCTAGTGAACTATTCTTATACCCCAACTGTATATGGGCCGCCTAGCGGATGGGGGGCAGAGTTTGAGAAAGAGGACAACCCGCCAAAGGAAGGGGAGAAATCTGTGAACATGATCAATTCAAATCAAAAGCCAAGAGTCATTAAATGCTATGAGGGACAGTCAACTGAGATACAAATCCCGAAGAAGAAATATGTGTTCAATGTCCCAATACCTGCAGAGAGGTATAAGGCCACACCGTTTGAGTATTAGACCCTCGAGCAAGAGCGACCCCCTATGGTGGGAGGAATCACCCGCTCTGGGAGAGTATATGACCCGAAATATAAAATATCAACTGAGGAGCCTAACACGAAGAAAGGAGAGGAAGAAGAAGAAGGGCTCGCTGCATTTACAAAAATGGTCAAGGCGAGTGAATATAAGATCATGGAACAACTAAACAAGGTTCCAGCCTAAATATCACTCATGGGCCTCCTTACAACCTCTGAGCCCCACAGGGAAGCACTCTTCAGAGTGCTCAAACAGATCCAGGTACCAGAAGGCATCGCCACAGACAAAATAAGTCACATGGCAGATTCTATTTTCACCATGGACCAGATATCTTTCTCCCCTGAAGAGCTAAGAGAAGATGGAGACCAACATACAAAACTACTATTCATAGTGGTAAGGTGCAACGACACGATTGTCTCCCGAGTACTCATTGACAACAAGTCGTCCCCCAATGTGTACCCATTAGCTACCCTCAACTTATTAGGAGTCGATCCAAGCAATATTAAACCTAGCTCGACGGTGCTCAGGGCTTTTGACGGGTCAAAAAGAGACATAGTAGGGGAGATAAACTTGCCAGTGGAGATTGACCCACAAGTGTTCTACATATCCTTTCAAGTCCTCGACATCCCAAGAGCTTTCAACCTACTTTTAGGAAGGCCCTGGATACATACCGCTAGAGCCATACCCTCTAGTCTTCATCAGAGGGTCAAATTCATTGCAAATGGGCAGATAGTCATTGTGCTGGGCGAGCAGGATTATGCCATCTACAAAGAAACCGCCATACCGTACATTGGGGATGATGGTTCCGAAGTCCTTGGTCTCCAGATATTCAACGAGGTGAATGTGGTGACCAGCAAGTGACGTTTGGACTAGGGTATGTTCCTACAGCCCAAGAAGAAGCACAAGCCAAAGGTGTCGAAGGCAGGAAGAAAAAGAAGCCAAGCAACACCCAAATGCGCATTCCACCCCTCCAGCAATCATTCAGACAAGCAACTACCATTCAAGAGCCAAGGATAAGCGAAGATGACGTCAGCAATGGGAATCCAACCCCTCGCACGTCTAAACAGCATCCAACTCTCAATAATTGGTTTTGTTATCCTATTGATAGCGCTAGGTCAGCTCAAGGATAGAGAACGATTGTTAAACAATTTTTATCGAGACTTCGTTATAATTCAATAAATTACAGTTTGTCTTACTTATATATATCTGCTTTCATTTTACTTCACCCAGATCTCCTACCATCGAACATCAGGGACATTTCGCGCAGGTAGAAAATAAAAACACCGATATCATTCCCAATGCTACTAGGTCAGTTGTTGGAGGCGATATCCTTGACCACGAAATAATACAAGAAAATTGGCAAAAACATAAACAGAGCGGAATTTCAATCGACGAGTCGGTAGAGACAGTAAATCTAGGAAGCATGGAGAAACCTAAAAACCTCAAGATCGGGACCAGCTTGAGTGCCGAGCAAAAACGTGAGATGACCGATCTATTAACTGAATATGCAGATGTGTTCGCCTGGTCATATGGTGACATGCCAGGACTAGACCAATCAATAGTGGTTCATAAGCTTCCCACAAGGGAAGATGCCAAACCTAAAAAACAAAAATTGAGAAGATTTAGGCCTGACATCTTACTAAAGATCAAAGAGGAAGTCAAGAAACTGCTAGAAGTAGGGTTCATTGAAGTGTCTGATTACCCAGAATGGGTAGCGAATATAGTCCCCGTTATGAAAGAGAATGGAAAAGTGCGCGTATGCATAGACTTCCGGGACTTAAACCAAGCTACGCCAAAGGATAACTTTCCCCTACCTCACATTGATGTTCTAGTGGACAACACTACAGGAAACCATCTCTTCTCATTTATGGACGGTTTCTCAAGATATAACCAGATAAAAATGGCTAAAGAAGATAAAACCAAGACGACTTTCATCACTATATGGGGGACTTTCTGTTACAAGGTCATGCCCTTCGGCTTGAAAAACGCCGGGGCAACGTATCAAAGAGCCATGGTCGCGATACTTCATGACATGATGCATTGAGAAATCGAAGTATACGTCGACGACATGATAGCCGAGTCTAAAGAAGAAGAAAGCCATACAGATATTCTGAGAAAGTTGTTTAAGCAATTGAGGAAATTCTAGCTCAAGTTAAACCCAAAAAAGTGTACTTTCGGGGTCACAACGGGCAAGTTGTTAGGGTTTGTCATAAGCCGGGAAGGCATCAAAATCGACCCTGACAAAGTAAAATCTATGTTAGAGCTACCTTCCCCACGCACTGTCAAAGAAGTAAGAGGTTTGCTGGGAAGGTTGAATTACATAGCTTGTTTTATCTCACAGCTCACAGATAAATGTTGCCCACTATTCCGTCTGTTGAAAAGGAATGCCGCAGTAGAATGGGACGACGAATGTGAAGAAGCATTCAAGACGATCAAAGACTATCTCATAAAGCCTCCAATATTGATAATCCCAAAGCAAGGGAAGCCCTTATTCTTATACCTTACGATACTCCCTGAATCCATGGGATGCATGTTGGGATAAAAAGATGAAGAGGGAAGAGAGCGCTCCATATATTACTTAAGCAAGAAATTTACAGACGGGGAACAGAGGTATTCCGAAGTAGAGAGGACTTGCTGTGCTCTGATTTGGCTCATGCACCGGTTAAGGCAATACACCATTTACTATCATATTGAGTTGTTGACAAGACATGATCCCCTGAAGTACTTGGCAGAGAAGCCTGTTTTGATAGGGAGAATCTCTAAATGGCAAATGCTCTTATCAAAGTTTGATATTACATACATAAATCAAAACTCGATGAAAGGGAAATCTTTAGCCGACCAATTGGCAGAACATCCTATCGAGGGAGATTCCCAAGAGCCACAAGCCTAATTCCCTGATGAAAATATATTAACAGTGGAAGGTACACTAGTAGAAGACTGTGGGATAGAGCAGAACCCTAAGTGGAAAATGTTCTTCGACGGAGCTGCCAATGTATTCGGTTGTAGGATCGGGGCAGTTTTGATATCCTCAAACGGAACACAATTCCCTTCAGCAACAAGACTCACATTTCCATATACCAATAATATCGCAAAATATGAGGCATGCATTCTCGGCCTCAAAATGGCTTGCCACATGGAAATCCGCGAATTAGAAGTATACGGGGATTCATCACTTATCATATTACAGACAAGAGGGGAATACAAGACTAAAGACCCCAAACTAGTACCATACCATCAACATTTGACAGAGCTAATAGAAGAATTCAAGGCAATCACTTTCACATATGCCCCGAGAACTCAGAATCAGTTTGCAGATGCACTCGCCACACTAGCATCTATGATTCAGATAATAGGGGGAGCCGAAGTCCAACCGTTGAAAATAGACATCGAAAATCGGCCCGCCTACTGTTTAGTAATTGAAAAAGCACAAGATGACAAGCCCTAGTATCACAATATCAAAACTTTTCTCCAAGAAAGTAGATACCCTGAAATGGCTAGCAAGAATGACTAAAGAACACTCAAAAGGTTAGCAAGTCATTTCTTATTAAGTGGGTCTGTGCTTTACAAAAGATCGTCTGATACCTCCTTGCTAAGATGTGTAGATAAAAATGAAGCATGTGAACTGATGAAAGAAGTACATGAAGGGGTATGTGGACCTCATATGAACGGTTACATGTTGGCCCGAAAAATCATGAGGTTGGGCTACTATTGGTTAACCATGGAATTAGATTGCATCAAATATGTTAAGCACTGTCATTTGTGTCAAGTGTATGCAAACCGGATAAATGCTCCACCCAACGAGCTACACTCGTTGTCAGCACCATGGCCTTTCTCCATGTGGGGGATCGACATAATTGGCCCAATCACTCCGACAGCATCCAACAGCCACAGGTTCATATTGGGGGAATTGATTACTTCACCAAGTAGGTAGAAGCTTCATCTTATACCAATGTCACCAAAGGGGTAATAGTCCGATTCTTGAAAAGAGACATAATAGCTCGATATGGAGTTCTTGAGTCAATCATCACCGACAACGGTACCAATCTTAACAACAAATCAATGACAGGTTTATGTCAACAATTCCACATAAACCATAGAAATTCAACTCCCTACTAACCTCAGATGAACAGGGCAGTAGAAGCAGCCAATAAGAATATCAAAAGGATCATCGAAAAAATGACAACTACTTACAAAGATTGGCACGAGATGTTGCCATTTGCTCTCATGGCTTATAAGACCTCAATTAGAACATCTACTGGAGCTACCCCATATTCATTGGTATATGGTACTGAGGCAGTCTTGCCAGTCGAGGTTGAAATACCATCATTCAGAATTCTATCAGAAACTCAGTTAACTGAAGCAGACTGGATAAAGAAGAGACTTGATCAACTGAATTTGATTGATGAGAAAAGACTCACTACATTATGTCATGGCCAGTGTTACCAACAAAGGATGGCCCGAGCATTTAACAAGAAAATGAGGCCTCGATGCTTCAAAGAAGGAAATCTGGTGCTAAAGAAAGTTCTCCCGAATGCTCAAGATTCCAGAGGGAAATTTATCCCAAACTATGAGAGTCCATATGTGGTGAAGAAGGTATTGTTTGGAGGTGCTCTAATATTAACTCAAATGGATGGTCCAGAATTGAGGGACCCCATTAATGCAGACACTGTTAAGATGTACTATCCCTAGGCAAGGGAATTGAAATTTTGCCATTGTTTATGAAAGCCAATATTCAATACAAGTTTCGTTGAGTCCAATTTTCATTTTTTACAAGCAAAGTTAATGTCTCTGAATAGTCGATAATTCCAACCAATTCTCATTAAAATAAACATCCCTAAACACATTACCCATCACTTCACTAATGAATGATAAACGTTGAAATGATAATGAATCTCAATAAATTTTATGATATAATTCTACCTACTTTTGAGCATTGAACCTGGTGCATTAGTAGGATAACACAACCGTCAAAAGAGCCATAAGCACAAGAAAGGAAGCGCATCAAGAGCTTCAACCCTATGTTAAAGCAAGAGTAAGCGAAGTAGGAGCAAATTAGCACGAAGGTTCGGTTGTTTGGTTGCTATCTACGATAAATTTGCAAACATATTAAAATAAATAACTATCATCCGCATATCATGAAAACATCAAATCATTTAGCTCAGTTAGTAAAAGCATGTTCAAAAGCATAAGGTTAGTCAGCCCACATTGGGGCACTTCCCTAAGCATCCTCTCGTAGGGTAGTCAGCCCACATTAGGGCACTTCCCTAAATATTCTCTCTTAGGGTTAGCCCGTAAGGACACTTTTTAAGACGTTTCTCCTTATAGGTTAGTCAGCCCACATTAGGGCACTGCCCTAAATATTCTCTCTTAGGGTTAGCCCATAAGGGCACTTTTTGAGACGTTTCTCCCTGTAGGTTAGTCAGCCCACAATAGGGCACTTCCCTAAATATCTCTTCTTAAGGTCAGCCTGTAAGGGTACCTTTCGAAACATTTCTTCCCCAAGGTTGTGAGTCTAAGAAGACACTTCCCACCACATGTTAGTCAGCCCACAATAGGGCACTTTCCCAAACACCCCTTCAAAAATGTCAGCCCATAGGGGCACTTTTGAGGCATGTCCCCTTGCTATAGGTTAGTTAGCCCGCGAAGGGGCACTTTCCTAGACACCTTTTCTTGAAGTTAGCTCATAGGAGCGCTTTTCAAACCTATCGATAAGTTAGCTCATAGGAGCACTTTTCAAATCCATCGATCAGTTAGCTCAAAGGAGCACTTTTCGAATCTATTAGTCAGCTCAGAAGAGCACTTTCAAATTTATCGATTAGTTAGCTCAGAAGAGCACTTTTCGAATCTATCAATTAGTCAGCTCATAGGAGTACTTTTCAAATTTGATGACCGATTAGTCAGCTCATAAGAGCACTCTTCGAAGGTATTTTCCCAAATAGTCGCTAGTCTAATCAGACGCTTCTATTGACAGGTAGCCAGCTCATAAGAGCGCTTCCTAAAACAATCTTCTCTTCAAGGTTGCTAGTCCGTTAAGACGCTTCCTATCATCAGCTATTCCATTTACATTAACACCCTCCTAAACAATTCTTGAGACGTTTCCTATCGCCAATTAGTCAGCCCATAGAGCACTTTTTGGAATGAAACATTATTCTATATTGTTAGGACTATTTCCTAAGCAATACCAACCATCGCAAAATACTCGTGGGATTATTAGCTCATGGAGCATTTTCCTACTAGAGACCAAATTCCAGATGACCAGCTAAATCAAAGCGTTATCCATTTAGGCAAGAGGCCAAAAATGGCGTCTTTCTTGTTTTTGTAGTTAAGTTTTTCAAACTTTACTACAAAGAGGGGCAACTGTAAACACCCTATTTTTGCCCTAACGATCAATAATAATCAACCATAATTAATTTCCAATTTTTTCCATTTTTTCTCCAATTTAGCAAAAATAGGAAAAACATTCAAAAAATAAAATAAATAAGAAAAATATATCAATTTTGGAAAATAATTGCAAAAATGGCAATAAAAAGGGTTAAATAATTTTTACAAATTTTTGAAAATTTAAAAAATACAAAAAAATAAAAAAATCGCATTGCATATATGCAAATTGCGAAAATAAGAAATCGCGAAAGTGTGCTAGCTCAGCTGGTCCGAACCTTGGTCTGATGCGCGCGGGAGTGGGCTCGGTCAGGGGTTCGAAACTCGAGGGAGGCAGAATCCGCGTTTTGCAAATTTTTTCTTCGCTTGGGACACGTGTCAGCAGCTGATTAGCTGGAGCAGACGCACGTGTCGGGCGTGTGATCATCTTCAACCTCCGTCCGAGATCGTCGGCGAGGAGAAAAAATCGAATTTCAACCGTTTTGATTCGAATTTTTTGCACAAATCCAACAAATCTTCAACTGAAATGAGATAAACATCATCCAATTGGAATCAAATCAATGGATTTGCACAAATCGGAGATGGGTTTTAACCGTAAATCTGATTTGCTTCAATCAGTGGAAATCCGAGCTTATCCAGCTCGATTTCTTGCACTTATAAATAGAGGATGAAGGGGAGAGGCAGAGGCACGGATCAAAAGTGAGAAAAAGAGAGAAAAGAGAGAAAATCGAAGCCTCGCCGGAGTTCTTCAAGCCGCAACCACCGATCAAGCATCGAGCTACCACCAGGAGGCGTTTTTGGAGAAATCCACCACCACAGTTGAGTTCCCCACCCCTGAAAACCTAGGAATCGACACCTCAATCGCTTCAAAAGGCCGCCGAAACGCCGTCAACGAGCACTCCCAGCTGCCGTGTCCGATCGACCAGACTCGACCCGATCCAACCCGACCAGACTGACCCGACCCGCGCACTGACCTGGATCCAGGTAAGTCGGATTTTTTTATTTTTATTTATTTATTTATTTATCTATTTCGAATTTATTTATTTACTTATTTGCTATTTATAATTCAAAAATAGAAAAAAAATGTTGGAATTTAGATTTTTTTTTTTTAGGATTTAATTTAAGATGAATAGTAAAATAAAAATAATAATTATAATACTAAATAATAAAAATGTGAAACTTTATAAAGAAAATAATAAAAATATTAGAAAAGAATAATAATAAAAATTCAAATTTTAGAATAGGGTAGATAAAAGATCTAGGAGAAATTTTTTCAATAAAAATTAATAAAAATTGTAAAAGTTGATAAAAAATTATAAAAATTAATAAAAAATTGATAAAAATTAATAAGAATTTATAACATTAGAAATGGGACGAAAAATAGAAAAATGAAATTTTTATCACTTAGAAAAATCATTTTCTTGAATAAATCCGAAATTGGTTTTTCCTTAAAATAATAATTATTTTTTTCAAAAAAAATCAAATTATTAAGCCTAGGCTAAGATTTTTTTTAGAAAAATACTAAAATGGTAAAAACATAAATCAAAAGAAATTTCATAATTAAAATTCACAAACACACTAAAGTTTTTTCAGGAAAAGCGAACTACGGCAAGTTTGATTATGAATAGTAAGTACGTAGGCACCCATTCGGGGCAACCTTAAAAGCAACAAAAATCATTTTCTCAGAATAGGTTATTCAAAAACAAAATAAAAAGACAACAAAAAATAAATAAAAGACATTTTTAGATAAAGTTTAGATTTTGGGAGATTTGGGTGATAACCTTAGGGTTTTAATAGGTTAGCCTCCAAACTCAAAAACTCTGGTTTTCCCCTTTCCTCTTTTCACAAAAAACGAAAAGAGGAAATCACGACGACTAGTGGTCTAAATTAGGACTAATCTTCTCAATTAGTCCTAATTCAATCTTTCCCAACCACAGTTGGGTGGCGACTCCAAAATAAAACAAAATTCCTAACTCAAGTCGAGGATCTACATTAGATGAGCATAGGGTTTAGTATAGATCGGATTAGGAATGGGAAATCAAAAATTAGACTCGACATGGCCCTCTTTTTTTCTTTCACTAATCTTTATTACATAATGGTAATGCGATCCAGTGGCAGATTGTCAATACTTAAAGCCACAAAAATTTAGGCTCTTTAAAATTTGGGCTCTATTGTAAGTGTTAAGATCATGTGTTAAACTTACATGGTTCTTGAGTTCAGAGGAACATTTAGGTAAAAAAAAAATGAACAAAAGATAAAGTCAAATACGAATTAAAATCTATTAAGACCTATCATTAGGGTAAGAGCTAAAGGATTTCAAATCTTGACGATGATGGCCCATTTTAAGCACATCGACCCCAGAATTATTTTTTTTCTAACCTCTTTTCTATTATTCATGTATTGTATATTCCAACAAGCACACTTATCATACTTTACAGGGCGATGGACAAACTCATTAAGACTCAGCTTGTGGGTTATTTATGGACCGACCTAAACTAGCGATGAGCTGGGCCGACAAATCTTAAGAGCTAGCATGATGAAGACTATTTTTATTTATAATTATTTCTTTGGACTATTTATGTTGTAATCTTTCTTTTGGAACACTTTCATTTGCTTGTATTTGTCTTTTAGGACTAACCACCCTAAAAGTGGCATAGTTGTAATTTTGTGAACTTTTTAACCCTAAAGGGAGTAAGTATAAATACTTGCTTAAGTAAGGTTTTGAGGAGGGTTTATTCCTAATTCAATTGCTCTTATCAATTTCAAATCCCAATTTGAGGTTGTGGCGAGTGGCTTCAAGGTTAATTTGTGAGTAATATCAAATTTACTTTGTGGCAATTTCCTTTCTTCTCTAGTGAGTAGTATCTAGGGTTGAATTGGATGTTTTATTGACCGAATTTGATTGCATTTGTAATCAAATTCTTGTTGCTTAATTGATTGGTTTTAGCCTTAGTTTTAACCTTTAATTTAGCATCATTTTGAATCGTTGATCATTTTGTTGGGAAAGTAGATCACAGAATTGGATCTTGTTGTTCTTGTGTGTAATTCACATGGAATTACTTGTGATTGTTGTTATATTGGAGGAAATTATCATAGTTGAATTGTTAATTGCAACTTTGAGCTTTTGGATTTCATTGCATCTCCACTAGGGTTCACGCTAATTCTACTATTTTGAACCGAGATTGGTTTAGTACATTTGAGGTTTATAATTTACACCAATGGCATGTGCTTAATCCCTAATTTAGGCACATCATATTTAGTATCAGAGCTACACATACTTGGTTCGTTTCAATATTGATCACGTGGTGTTGTGGATTTAGTTATAGATCTTAAGAATTGGCGCCATTGTTCATGTGATTGGAAGCTAGTTTGATTGACATTGTCTAATTGTCTTTCAAATTGGTTTTGCATGTGCTTAATCTTGGTTTTAGGCACATCATCTTTTGGTATCAAAGCTTGTAGTTTTAGAGGAGGGATTTTGCAATTGAAATTTCAGAATTAGGTTCTTCATTTCTTTTGATCCGAAATTATATGTGTGTGGAGGATTGAGTTGCTTAATTGTGTTATTGAGGAGTTGAAATTGTTGTTTGTTGAAGTGGAATTGGAAATCTTATTGTAGCTCATTTTTTTTTTAGATCACTGTGAGTAGAAGGGCATGTGTGTGTGTGTATATGTATGTGTGGCATATTGTGTGTGTTGATTGAAGGAGTTGCAATGTGGTGTCCTTGAGCTTGCCGTAAGGAAGATTAGTGTTTCTTTGGGATCATTTGTGATCACTTGGAAAACGTGGAAAATTTTGGAAAGCAAAAAAGAGTGAATGGAGTGTTGATGATTTTGGAATTGTGATTGTCTTTTACAATTTTCATATTTGAACTTGTGTGGGAAAAAGGAAATCATTTGAATTCAAACACATTCCATTAACTTGAAGAAGTTATTGTGTGATTATTTGAATTTGAATTTGTTTCTTACCATTTGTGGAAGAGGTTGCATTAAAAAAGTGGAAATTGAATTTTGTTGCTGCCATTGTTTATGGTTTGCGGTGTGATTGGTGAATTGGAGTGTGTTGCAGCAAGGAAGTGTAAACTTTGAAGAATTGTGTAGTGTATTTTCGAAAGTGAGGAGTAGCAAGTTGTAATTTTCATATTTGAATTTTCATAATTGAGGTGTGAGTTAAGAAGCAATTTGAAAGTTCAAAGCACACATTAAGTGATTGTTTAATTGTGTGTCATTTGAATTTGAAATAATTCCTTATCATTTATGTAACCTTGTACTTATTGAACTCATTTTGAATGTGAAAGTTGAGCTGCCTTTTTGTATTGAAGTTGCGGTTTGATGTTTGTATGGAAGTGGGGAAAGTGCACCGTGGCTTGAAGTAGTGTGTATGTAGTGTTGTATTTTTTGTAAATTTAGTAAAGGGTGTTAACATTTGGTGTTGGTTGTTGTATGTGTTGTTAAGCAACTTGTTGTTGGTGGCGTGAACATTGTTGAACCGTGAGCAAAGGGGAAGTTGTGTGGCGGTGAATGGTGTGTTATGTATGTGTTTAATTGTTGCCAATTGCGTATTTAAGTGGTGAGAAGTCAAGGCAAGAATAAGGAAAGTTGAGTAGTAGAATTTAAAATTAAAACAAGCCAATAAAGTATTAAAGTAATTGAGCTAGTTACTTAAACACTTGTAGATGAATTTAATTCTATCTACTTGGAAGTAGTTGAGTGTACTTCGCTTGTAGCTTGGTTGTGTACTTGAACGTGGAAGTGTAAGGATCATTATTGTGTTGATTTAAATGCAATAATGTCTAGTGAAATGTTTCATTATGCTAATGTATTGCGCCGGACATTGACTACATTTACTAATAAGGATGATGAACAAAGGGAAAACTCGTTCCATACTTCTTGTAAGGTACAAGGAAATTTATGTGTCCTTATAGTTGATGGTGGTAGTTATACCAATGTGGTAGCAGCATCGTTAGTATCGAAACTAAAACTTGCCATTACTCCACATCCTGAACCGTATAAATTGCTTTGGCTTAGTGATCTAGGGAGTTTGCATGTAACCCAAAGAGCTAGGGTACCTTTTAGTGTAAGGGATAAATACTGTGATGAAATCGAGTGTGATATTCTACCTATGTGTACATCCCATATATTGCTTGGCAAGCCTTGGTTATATGATAGGAGGGTCTTACATGATGGCTTCAGGAATACTTATGTATTCCAGAAGGAGGGAAAACGTATTATTCTAAAGCCGATGTTGCCTTCAGAGGTCCAAGAGGCTCAGCAATAGATCCGTAGACCATCAGAGATTCCTAAGAATCACAACCACATGAACCAACCTTCAAAGGGCCTCATTGTGCAGAAGCAGACATGCCAACCTTCAGAGGTTCCTAAGGCTCCTAGATACATGAGCCAACATATAGAGGACAACATTTGTCAGACACAAATGTACCAACCATTAGAAGATCCTAAGGTTGAGAGTGATATGAGCAGATCACCAGAAGGCCAGACTGTTCAGAGACATTTATATCCACCTTTAGAGGTTTCAAAGGGCCATGAGGGTCAGCACCATACAGATGAGTTAGGAAAAGAGGAAACAAAATCAGTGGAACGGGTTGAGACAGGGGAGACCTCAGTGGATAATGGGTCATTATTTGTGTTGCAGATGAGATACATCCTAGAAATGGAGGAGAGAAAACAATCACCCACTGTAGTATTTCAGATATTGGGATTCTACAGTAATACTTCTTTAAGTAGCTTGCTAGTAGGAAACAGAGTCTCTACTGCATTTGATTTGTCAGATTTGAGGACAAATCTTTTTTAGGCTTGAGGAAATGATAGGAATCAAAATCCATCAAGACCTATCATTAGGGCAAGAGCCAAAAGATTTCAAATCTTGGCGATGAGAGCCCATTTTGAGCACATCGACCTCGGAATTATTCATTTTCTAACCTCTTTTCTCTTATTCATGTATTTTATATTCCAATAGGCACACTTATCATACTTTACAGGGCGATGGACAAACTCACTAAGACTCAACTTGTGGGTTATCCATGGACCGACCTAAACCGACGATGAGCTGGGTCGACGAATCCTATGGAAGAGCTAGCATGATGAAGACTATTTTTATTTATAATTATTTCTTTGGACTATTTATGTTGTAATCTTTCTTTTAGGACACTTTCATTTGCTTGTAATTGTCTTTTAGGACCAGCCACCCTAAAAGTGGTATAGTTGTAATTTTGTGAACTTTTTAACCTTAAAGGGAGTAAGTATAAATACTTGCTTAAGTAAGGCTTTGAGGAGAGAATTTTTCAAAATAGAACTTCACTTTTACATGAGAGGGTTAGGGTTTATTCCTAATTCAATTGCTCTTATCAATTTCAAATCCCAATTTGAGGTTGTGGTGAGTGGCTTCAAGGTTAATTTATGAGTAATATCAAATTTACTTTGCTGCAATTCCCTTTCTTCTCTAGTAAGTAGTATCTAGGGTTGAATTGGATGTTTTATTGACCGAATTTGATTGCATTTGTAATCAAATTCTTGTTGCTTAATTGATTGGTTTTAGCCTTAGTTTTAACCTTCAATTTAGCATCATTTTGAACCGTTGATCATTTTGTTGGGAAAGTGGATCACAGAATTGGATCTTGTTGTTCTTGTGTGTAATTCACGTGGAATTACTTGTGATTGTTGTTATATTGGAGGAAATTATCATTGTTGAATTATTAATTGCAACTTTGAGCTTTCGGATTTCATTGCATCTCCATTAGCATTCACGCAAATTCTACTAGTTTGAATCGAGATTGGTTTAGTGCATTTGAGGTTTATAATTTACACCAATTGCATGTGCTTAACCCCTAATTTAAGAACATCATATTTGGTATCAGAGCTGCACATACTTAGTTCATTTCAATATTGATCACATGGTGTTGTGGAATTGGTTATAGATCTTGAGAATTGATGCCATTGTTCATGTGATTGGAAGCTAGTTTGATTGACATTGTCTAATTATCTTTCAAATTAGTTTTGCATGTGCTTAATCTTGGTTTTAGGCACATCAAAGTCAAAGTATAAGACGATGAGCTCTAGCTAAATAGTTAAGAGAGGACAACTGACTAGCCATGTGGTGGTTAATCATTGAGATAGCTACTCTATTTAAGAATATGACATATTATGATAATTTTAAATTTTAGTCATTAAATCATTGACATAACTCAAAGTACTCAATCATAATAAGATTTAATTTGAATTCCATTACTTAGATAACAATAAGATTAAATTTAATTTGTTAGTCAATACTTAATGCACATGTGGCAACATTTAAACCCGATTTAATTTTCATTTTTCTAACTCATGCACTTGCTGGTTGGGCCCTATCAAACATCCAATTGGAAATTTTTATGCAGGCACTTGATGTTCTATCCAACTTGTAGGACACTTATGTGAAGTATCAATAGGCTACAACTTTGAGATGACTTTGATCCATTCGTGAGGAGACTTTGATATACTTAGTCAAGTTCTTTTATATTTTAAAGATATGAGGTAGCTTTATTTATTTTTCTAAAGACAATCACCTACTAATGGAAATCATCATGGATGCTAAAATTCACAAGGCACTTCTACAAGTTTTTGGTGGTTATGAGATTTTTTTCATGTAAATGGAATATAAAACCTTTCGGTGTAAATATATGTTAGAATTGAGAGTGAAAACATTAAAAACAGTAAAATTACAAGTTTATAACTAATTCTACCGATTTTATATTTTTTTTCTTAATTTAGATATAATGAACTATCAAAATTAAGAATAATAATCTAAATACATAACAGTAATATTATTAAAGATGAAGCATGAAAAAAAGATATAAAACAATGATGGTGAAGATGATGGTAATGTGAGAGCTTGTGTAGTGTTGATGATGCAAAGGCAAATGACGATTAGTGATCTACTTTAGGTTTGTATTTTATCTAACGATTTATGTCGTAATGTAATTCATATTTGTACCCTTAGTAATGTTTTATGCATTAGCATAATAATTTGTGTTTGATAATTGTATTATAACTTATACTATCACTAAAATTAGTACTGATTTGTTTTTAATCATGATGTTTTCTTTTGCATTTATAGGTTAAAGCTAAAAACTACTTATATAAATTTTTAAAGATTTTCTTTTCTTTTTTTATATAAAAAAAGCTCCTTTCAACACTAATAATTTTTTTGCTTATTTAAATCACAAATATGATGTAATGTATTTACAAATTGAGATGTCTATTGCAAGTTTTAAATTTCTTATTTTTCTTCATCACCCTTGTTAAAATTCTACCATTCGCCAATTGTCGTCCAACCAATTTTGTTATAATAATAATACCTTTTTATTCATTAACTAACGAACAAAATATTATTGATCTACGGTTTGTTTATAAAATTAATTTTGCCCTAGCTACTACCTACTTACTAAGTATTATTTAAGTACAATTGGCCCGCGTGAGGACTCGTGCATATAGCTGATCGTCTTTCGGCAATTCGAAGAAGTCCTCTAGTTAGGAAAGCTCTTTTGATTGGACTTTTTTCGCTTATACTTAGTCTTTAAAGACCATCTATAAGGGCTCATATATATATATAGTCAACATGAAATTTCTCTTCTCACTTTACTAATTACTTACTACGGTAACGCAACCCAATGTCCCTGTCAACGTAATACTTTTATGACATGCGAAGTCTCTTCCAAATTCATACTGTAATATAAGTGTTCTATTCGTCTATTTAATTTACTGGTATCTTGAGTCCAAAAGAGAATTCCAATAAAGAAATGGTCAATTAAAAAAGTGAGTATAACCGATTGGTTAAGAGAGGATAGCTTACTTGTTATTTGGTGGTTCACCATGTTTAGATGCTTTTCAAGAGCATGACTTATGATAGTGAATTTATATTTCCATCTTTTAACCCATTAAGATAATTCAAAAAAAATGATGATAATGAGATTTAATTTGAAGTGTAATAATTTGAATTCCGTTGCTAGGATAATAGTAAGATTAAATTTGATTTGTTAGCCAGTTCTTAATGTGCATGTGGTGATATTTACACTCACATGAGCGCTATCGAATAACCACTTGGAAAATTATTATTGGCATTTGATGTTTCATCCAACTTGTATGACAATTGCTACGATATTAACAAGCTCCGAAGATAAGACTTAGATGCATTTAAGAGGAGACCTTAATATAAAATCATATAGGTATTTATCCATGGTGGAATTGACAATGAAAAAGTTAAAATTGGTAGAATGGTGGGTTTATGATCAATTCTACAACTTGTATTGATTTAAGTCTGATAGGTTATCAAAACTAAGAAAAGTAACTCGAATTCATGATATTGACGAAATTGAAGATAAAGCATGAAATACTTGGAAGATATTAATATCGCTTGTAATAGTACCAATAAGAACATGTGGATCAATGAAAAGGCTAATTATGACTGCGAAAGTAACTAATGTGCTACAAGGGAGGTGTGTGGCCACTACACTTAAGTGGTATGGTGAAACTTGGTTCACCTTGGTTGTGCTAAGGTGAGGTGTGATAATGGAGGAACATTCATCACTTGCCAATATGACCCTCCTAGAAATATCATTGGGTAGAGTTAGTATTAAGAAAAATGTATAAAAAAATTTCTTATCTTTGTAGATGGCAATTAATAGTTATTAACGTCTAAGTTATGTGTAATGTGTCCCTAACGTGTGATATGTAATGTTATAAAGAAAAATGATGAAAAATAGTAGCATATCTTTGTATCTTTGATAAATATATATAGTAAGTGCCTAAAGTACGTGAAGGAATATTAATATGCTTGTGAAGTTGTAGTTTGCTTGAATTAGAAATAAAAGCACTCCTTATTCAATTAAAAGTATTTATTTACAAAATTTCCAATGTTTAAGAATTTGTTTATGTGTATATCAATCTTCAGTTGTGTTATCAAATACCAAAGGTATCCATCCTTATTGGATACATGTCCTATCTAAGATGCCCTACAAGCTTTTGCTTTTGTAGTGTTTTGGTGAATATGTCTACTACTTGATCTTGAGCCTTAGTGGTAATTCATATCAATCTCCTTATTTGTTGTCACTTTTCATACAAAGGAAAAAAAATGTATAATGTAGTTACAAATTGAGATGTCTTTTACATCAATGCTCTTATCATAAAATCATCATGCTTGTTAAAATTAAAGTCTTTGTCAACTATTGTCCAACGAATTTTATGATAATATTCCTTTTTTATTTAATGACTAAAGACTACATAATATTATTGGTGCATGGTTCATGTAGAAAATCAATTTCCTAGTACTAAGGATTAACTTAGTTTATTGGCCAACATAAAGACTTATGATTATGGCTAATCCTCTTTTTGAACTTTGAAGAAGTCTTTCTTAGAAACCTCCAATTTAACCATTGTCCAACCAATTTTATAATAATATTACTTTTTTATTCAATGACTAAAGACCACACTATTATTAGTCTATGGTTTATGTATAAAACCAATTTCCCACTACTAAGAATTAACTTAGTTTTACTTACAAGCGTAAAGACTTATGGTTATGGCCAATCGTTTTTTTTTTTTTTAACTTTGAAGAAGTCTTTCTTGGATACCTCCATTCATTGGACTTTTTCCTCTTGTATAAAGACTAAGAATAAGAATGCATATAAAAAATAGTGGATGTCTCAAATCTGATAGTGCATAACATATGGTTAATAAAAAAAAAAAAAATTCTCTCCATTTTGCAAGTTGGATTTCCATGACTAACTTTGTAATGTCCTGAAAATTTTGAAAAACTATACAAAAATTAAAGAAAATAAGTAGAACAATAAATACTTCTAGGTCGGGATAGCAAGAATGACAATTTCACAGTATTAAAAATTTTTAGAAATTTACGACGAAAAATTTAAAACATCACGATACATTAATATTATTTTAATAATTTATGAATAACAAAAAACTTATGAGAACTAATAATAGGCTTTAAAAATAGAAAGATGAGGAAGACATGAGATCCATTTGATAAGTATAACAAAGAATGAGAAATAGATATTTAAAACAATTGGAAAGAATAACTATATGTAAAGAAAAAGGATAACAAACGTAGCATTTCAAATATTATGAAATATATTACTAAATAAATTTAGGAAGCGAAGTAATTGAAAAATATCCATATATAGGTATATAAATAAATAAATAAAAATAATTGTAAGTCCTAATTTTAGTTCTTATAATTTAAATTAAAAGAATAAATTCTCCGAAACATAAATTTCGAACAATATTGGGTTAAATAATGAAATTAATTAAAACTATAAATTTAGGAATTTCAAATGAAAATTTTGAGTAAATATTTATGTCCGAAATAATCAAATTAGCTTATATGTAAAGTTCGTAATAAAATGTTAAAAATATAAAATTTAAAGGTATCATTATATGCACGTGAAATATTAAAATAAAAATAATTATAATATAATATATAAATATATATACATAACTATGTGAACAGAAAAAAAAAATTTCAAATTGCGTGTTATATCAGCCTCCCCTTCTTCTACGATGGGACAGTAGCTGCAGCAATCGAATTCGTCACGTCACCTGCTCTTATTGCATCAATTAGCCATCCCCATCCCCTACTTCTTATTTCTTCCTTTTCTTTTTCTTTTTCTTTTTCTTCTTCTGGTCGCATTCCTTCCTAATCATCTTCCAGCAAGCTTGATTTCCATTTCCTATCTTCTTCTTCTCCTTTCTTATTCCTTCCCTCCTTTTCTTTTTCTTTTCCCATCGCCTCCCCCATCTGATGCTTATCCGTTGCCCTGTCTCCCTAACCCTCCCTTTTTCTTCTCGCTCGTTCCCCACCCGATCCCTTCTTCCCGTTCCCTTTCTCTTTTCTTTTTCCTTCTTTCTCGGCTACTTCCCCATTCTTTTTTCCCTTCCGAAGACCAATGAGCAATAGGTCTTAGGCTAGAGTTCCAGCAGACATCTTTGCTTCTTCATTTTCCTTAGCTAGCGAGGTGACAAGCAGCAACGTCCAGGTGAAGAGAACCACAACAAGCTGCAACATCCAAGCACTCCTGGTGAGCATGAAAGGAGGTGAGTAGCAAAGGGAAGAAAGCCAAAAAGGGAGCGATGTGTGTGTGTATGTGCATGAGGTGGAGGAGCCGCCCTATTGCAACCATGTGTGTGTGCGTGTGTGCGAGGAAGGAAGATAGCAACGGCAACCGCGATGGCAAGAGCAACAACAACAGCAACCGCAACAACAGCGCTCCGGAGGAGAAAAGAAGAGGGAAAATGGGAGGAAGAGAAAGACATAAATATGTATGTATTCAAATGTATGTTAGATAGTAAGGAAAAAGAGGAAATGGGAAGGTGAATACAAAGGAGAAGAGGGAATGGCGTGAAGGATAGTGAACGCATGTGCAAGTGTGTACGTGAGGTGTATGTGCAGTGTATATGTGTGTAAGCGCATGAGCATGTGCAGGTATGTGCTGGTGTGTGCGGAGTGTGTGTATGTATGTGTATGAGTAAGTGTGTGTGTGTACGGTGTGTATGTGGGGTTCGGTGTGTAGGAGATAAAAAGTAGAAAAAGGGAAAAGAATTGGGTTGGGAAATGAAGGAGAGGAAGAGGAAAATGGAAGGTGTCTAAGAAGAAGGAAAAACATAGAGAGTTAAATAGAAAGATTTGAAATATGTACACTCATAAAGGTGGCTTAGAGGAGAGTGAAAAGAAATGAGAAGAAGAAGTGAGAAATTGGAGAAGTCCGAGGTTTGAAGAGAGTTTAGCTAGGAAGCAAGGGGGAAAGTTATGGGTAAGAGAGCCAAGAGGAAGAGGAGAATAAAGAGAAAGGAAAAGGAAAGTTGGAAGAAGGAGAAAAGGAGAATTGAAGACGGAAAAAAGGGTGAGGAAAAGAGAAAAAGAGCCAAAAGATAAAAGCAAAAGGGTATTGATCTTGTGTATATGCATAGGTGAAACTTGTGTGTAAGTGTGTGTATGACGTTATTACAAGGGAGATGGGCATGTATGTGTGCAAAGGATGGTTGGTGTATGTATGGTGATGAAAGTGTGAGTGAGGATGGAGACCAATAGAGAGAATAGGAAACCCTGTAGGTGGAGATGTCAACAAAGGAGAGAAGAAAGAAAGCGACACAAAACCTTTAGTGACTACTAATCCTACAAGTTGTCCTACAAGTAGTTCGTTGGAAGATATTAGAGACAAATTAATAAACGAAAGGTTCAAAGATGTTTCATGTAAAGGAGAGGCAAATTTGGAAAAAATTCTAAAAAGGAGAATAATAAGGGAAAAAGATAAGAAGAAATGGGACGGTGAAGTCGAAGAAAAAAAAGAGAATTTCATGAAGAAAGCAAGTGTGTCTATGTGTGAAATTGAGTAGGAAAAAAAGGTGTCATCGATATAATAGCGCGGGCCCAAGCAGCTTGATTAAGTAATCTAGTTATGAATGGAAGACCTAGAAGTATGTGCGTGCCATCGGTGAACTGATCGTGTATGTGAGTGTGGGGAAAGGCATTGGGAAGTTTCAGAAGAGATAGGAGTAAATTAGAGATCGAGAAATCCAACAAAAATTGCATGGAGTCGTTGTAGTTAATCCTTTGATTCCATGTTCGGAGAAAAGACTACACGTTGGAATCACTTAATGACGATTAGGGCTATGACGACCATAAACAAGTGAGTAGGAAACTTAATGATATGCTATAATATTGTGATTAGTTGCTATGTTATGTTGAATCCCGGTATATTGCATAGGTGTCATTTCTTGCTTGTTTGTCATTGCAATTGTGATGATTTATTTACTTCCTTAGCCGACCATAAGGTAAAAAAGTTGGGTAGAAAATCATACAAATAAACTAGTAATTAGGTAAATTACGAATAAATACGAGAGTAACGATATGAAGATTAGAATGGACTATGGGTAGATAACACCTTGCCTTAGTTTGCTAATGCTAACCTTATGGATGAAATATGCAAATTTAGCTTGGGTTTCTTAAAATGAAGTAACACATGTAAACTTAACTTTTTCTATGTATATATGTATAATGGGTGTTTTGGCATAGACATAGGGGACAAATTATGTATCCTTATGTACATGTATAAGGATCTAATTCCGAGTATATATATATATATATATATATATATATATATGCTTGGACAAACGATTTTACTACTCTATATATATAGGTTACATTCACACCTATAATTATACAATCATAAATGAAAGTCTTTATTTTTCAATGCAAATTTTATCCTTTTACATTTCTTGAGTATATGAGGAAAAATATTTAACAAATTTATTAGTCAATTAAAATACATTTATAAATCTATATATATATATATATTCTGTACACGTAGCTATTTGAGGATTTGGAAGGGATATATACATATGTGGCTATCCTAAGCGACTTTTGAAAGCATAAAACTAAGCCCTCTTGAGGTGAAATGACACAGAGGTGTCATGGAATGATAATCGTAAATCAATCCTGAGTGATTGATTTGACGTTTAAGTGAAATGGCATAGAGGTGTCAAGAAATGAGGATTGTAGCTTAAACCCAAAGGGTTGATTTAACGATAGATGGGATTGAGCTACATTACACTCTTATTGATTGTTCTCATATGACGACTCGTTTTGAAATTTATTCAATCATGATTTGTGTCGGACTTAACCAATTTTAATCGGTTAGTTTAATCTTCCCAATTACACCTATGACATATAATGTTTGATATCTCTTATCGTGATAAGTGTGGATGTAAGGTGTAATTGTGTTGCTTATGGGATTGATTGGGTTCCTAATGTTTGTCATTGGAATTGTATTCCATAAATGCTGATAGTTACTTAATACCTTGAATGTAGATTAGTTTGTGACTATATATTGTTTGATCACCCCGAACTAATTAATTAAAGAAGTGGACTCAATAAAAATTTGACATGCATTTACACAAGCCATTGCATGAGATTAAAGGCCATCACTACTATAGGGCTCGCCAGAAGTAATCAAAGGATTATTGTTCCGCCAAGTGCGAACTAAGTGATTAGGGGATTATCGCGCCTTGACGGTTCCGAGTCCGACCGGTCCTTGAGGGTGTTGCTCCAACTATGCAAAGTCACGGGAGCGTTGCTCCGACTGATGCAAAGACATGGGAGCATTCAGTATTAAAGTAAAGACATTATAGTTATCAAAGTGATAAGATAAATAAACCAAGTGATAAGACTTGGGCATTGATGATAGCTTCGGAATCCCCAACCCAAGGTCAAGGGGGGCATAAACCCTTGACTTCATGTCGATTACTGGAAGATCGCGTGAGATGCTACATTCATATGGTTGTTCATGCATAGCGTATGTTTTGATAACTTGATTTGAAATTGCTTTTGCATGTGTAGCATTGAAAGTATTACACTCCCATTCACTGAGTCGTAATGTGCTCACCCCTCCACAGACTATTTTACAAGTAAAATTTTAAAAGCTTGGGATGAGATACAATGTGAAGGGTCGAGAGTTTTTGGAAGCCAAGAATAATAAAGTAAGAATTGCGAAAGATAAATTATTTAGATGAAATGTTATTTGAGGACACTAATGTAAAATTTGAATTTGTGAAACTTAGGATTTTATTCCATTTTACTAGTTGATAGGGGATACCGACTCTCTACGATCAATGTTGACTATGGGATATGGAATCTATAGTTATATTTTATTATATAATTATATGTAATATAATTAGTCGTAAATGTAATTAATTATTTAGAGTCTTACGATCTTTGGCTTGTAAGACGATTATCATGTAACGGATGTACATGTGCCATGATAATTTTTAGCGAAAACTTCCAGGCCCCCTTTAAGGCGTGACAAACTTTCTTCTCATTTCATTAATTCCTTACTACCATAGTAGTAACATGATTCAATTGCATGGTGTCAATACTTAACACCACAAAATTGATCGATATGTAAGCTAGTTCTACTTAAACCTTATTTTGATCATGTGCCAAAAGCAGTAAAAAATTTGCAATATAAAAGTGTTGAAAGGGCCACCAATTAGTCATGTTGTAGTTGACCACCAAGTGATTGAAACCTATTTAGGATTATGACATATGATAGAATATTTAAATTTCCATCATTAATTCATTAAAACAACTGAAAGTGATTAATGATAATAGGACTTAATTTGAAGTGTGATTTGATTTCCATAATCTTGTACCTACACAAAGATTGATACCATACCCATTCTAGATAGGTTGGTCATAGAGGGGTGTGCTTTGTAGCCTATTGTAGGATGAGCATCTAGGGTGTTATGGCTATTAGTATTAGATACTAAACCACCTTATCCAGGTAGATGAATTGTTGACTTGCTAATTTTTGTAATACGGTCGTGTTCCTATAAAGAAGCTTTAAATGGTCATACTTGTAATATAGGACATAACTATGGACACTTATAATGTATTAGTGTCATGGTGGTGAATACCAAATGTGAAACCTATACCCTTGAATTATTTGGTGTTGGTGTTAAGACCAGATGATCCTTTACAATATATTATGTATTATACATAAGTGTAAATGGAATTTAAGTTATTCCAAATTTTGGGAGGCCATGATTATTTTGTTTACTATACCTAAATCATACCTTAAACTCTTGTTTAATGCATTAGTTGATTGTAGGTCTATATATTAGGTGTGTATTAGCCAATGTGTCTATTTTTAGTAGTAGTTATGTATAGGGTTTTGCTACTCATTTATTTTCGATGATAAGGATCCTTACATCACTAGATTAGGAACTAAATTAGCTTTATTACATTGGATGTTTTGGAATGCAAGTGGACATAGTTTAGATATAAGTCTATTAATATTCGTTTAAATAGGTGTATTTATAAATATTTTAAGAGTTGCTATGAACAAATAATTTTGTTATAAGTTTATGTGATTTAAGAGGAGAATCATAAAAAACATTTAAATTTATAAATATAGATTTTTTTAGTAGTTTTGAGTTTTGCTTTATTTGTTTTTTTTTTTTTTTGCTTTTTCTTTTTTGTTCCATAAATAGGAATATGCGATGGTATGATCACATTTTATGGTTTCAATGCGTGACACCTATGATTGTTGAGAGAAATTTACTTAGAAGTTGAAAGTATGTGACTTGCTTTGGTTATATCCTTGATATGAGTTAAGAGAAGGAAATACAAAAGAATAAAGAGACATGCATAAAATCACATTGCACATACGAGGCTTTCATATTTCATACTAGAAGGGGGAAGACAAGCCCCTTTAGTGAAATCTATCAACTAAGTGGCTACTCGAGGGAGACTAATAAAGTGAAGAGTAACCATTGTGGATAGTCTCAATGTAATAGTTAAATGATTTATTAGGTTTTTTTGGAGGTCTTTTATTTCATGTCTTAGGGTTAGAAAGTCAAGAAGTACTAAATTTCGAAACACATTCTAAATCAAGGTTAGCTTCTTTAGCCTCATGTATACATTTGCTTTTTCATGCATGCATTCATTAATAATTTTATGATGACTTGGTTTCCTTTCATAAGATTTTGAGCTTGCACTAAGCTATAGCACTTGATCACCACAACTTTACATGCAAGCCAATATTGAAAAGTATAATATGGACTAGGACTCTAAACTCAACAATGGGATTCAATTTCCTAATACTAGAGCAATAAGAACCATACAAGTGATAGAGGTTAGCGTTTCTTTAAAAAACTAAAACTAAGAGCCACAAATATTACCCTTAACTACAAGACTTAGGCCCCCATCTTATCATCTTAGAAAAGATATAGGAAATCTCTATTTCACTTTTTGGTAATAGAATCTAATTTTCTATAGTTTGAATGTTTGTAAAAATAGCTCATAGGATCAATTTTACATATATATGTGTGTGTGCTCATGTGTGCCTATATTCATTAACATGCACTACAACAAAAATGGAAAATAGCGAGAAGATAACATGTGAAGAAAGAAATTCTGGCAAATATAAATGAAAATTGTGAGAATTAAATTTCCATATAAGTGCTTATGTGGCATTTTTGTTCTCACAATGTAGCCCACCTAACTTTTCCCCCCAAATTTTGACACTTTATCTTACACCTCACTAATTACTCTTTCACACCACCATGCTCTTTGTTTACACTCTCTGTCTCTTTTGTCTCCAAGTAGCAAAAGGAATAGATGAAAAAACTTGTTCTCTTGGCCAATCATCAACCAAGAGTATGTAATCTCTCTCTTTCTCTTTGTTTTCTTCTTTTTTTTCTTGTTAGCAATGAATGATTCCAAAACATTAATTACCATGGTTTGCTTTTCTTTTCTTTTTTTTTTATGTAGGGATCAATGAACTATGAAATTGTAACATTTGGTGCATGCAGTTGTTTCATCTTGATCCCAATTCATACATCATCACCTACCCTAACTCTGTACGTATTCCCTTATACATTTGTGGTTTTTGTACATCTGTGTTGATTTTTTTTTTTAATAAAATAGAAAGAAGTGAAATTTATGTTGTTTTATTAGAGAAAAAATTTTACTGTAGTGTTGTTGCTCAATTTGGTTAACAAAAGTTTCAAAGTTTTTTTCAAAAGAGAAGAGATTGATATGCCTTTTTTCTCATTCAAAGCATTAATGTTATGGTTGGAAGACAAGATTGTAAAACATTCTTTTTCTTAATGCCTTTTCCTTTATACATTTAGGATTCAAATGTCACTAATAGGAGTGCAAAATATGCATTTAGATTAAGTACCCATACCCATTATATGAATTTATTAAAAAGTTACACCATAACTTTCTACTTCTTTCCAATATTTAGCTCTTTGATGCTTTTAGATATTGTTGGGTTCTATTTCAATTTGTTGAAATGATAGTTTATAATTAAAGTTGGAAGATTTTTTTTACTTTTTTTTTTATTTCTTTAGGTATTAGTTTGTGAAAGAAATGAAATTTCAATAATGTGAAGATGATTTTTTTCCCCCTAATTCCCTAAGGCTATTGAAAGTATAGGAAAAATCTATTTATTTACTTTGTTTCTTTTCTATGTCATGTAAAAGATATTAATAATTACCCATTGCCTATATTTGTTAGGATAAGCATTACTTGTCTACTATATATTTTTACCAAGTTTATGGCTAAGTCCATCCACATACTATATCTAACTACCTTTAGTTATTATCTTGTAAACTTTATTTGTTAGTTTATAATGGAATCTTATCGAACTTTCATGTAGGCTTGGATTGATTTTCTCGTAATTGCTTTCTTAGATATTCGAAGCCGTTGGTTGCAAATTTACTAGTAATTCTCATTTTCTTTTTTTTTTTCAATTTTACCTTATTTTCTACTTACATCTTATCAATTTGATTATGGGCTACTGGAATTACCTTACGAAGACTATTAATTTTAAGGTGATGCAACAAAGATTTTGAGTTTGGATGTCTACTCTTTAGAAGATCTTAGTGATGAACTATGGCAAGCCTTCTACTAAGGAGTTACATTTCCTTCATTAGCTAAAGTTCTATTATTTGGTAACTACATCTATCCATTGCTATATTATATAGCTTTTTTTGCATTGTCCTTTTAGTGTATTATGTAGTTTTTTTTTTATATAGGAAATTGTTGTCTACTATAAGTGTTTCATCCAATTGGTTGGCTTGCTTCCCTTTCATAGCATAGAAGCATGTGTACGATGTTTTCTTAATTGATAGGCTCACCATTGAGGTTTAGACTTTGAAACCTACCTAAACTATACTAGGACTGCTAGCCTAAATTCCAATGCTATCTTATCCAATATTAAAAGGTGTGTGCTTAAACCATAATAATTGTTGAAGTTCTAGACGTATGTACCTCGAACTTGACTAGTTGAGTACAAATGACAACAAATGATTCCTTTTTCTTCATGGATCTATTTTGTGAAGCTCTGCATTATATCAATATAAAGAAGTGAAAACTTTTTAAGCTAAAGATTAGTATAGTATCTGTAGACACTCCATTTTTGCTCCTGTCTAAAAAGAAAAAAGAAAAAAAACAAAGCCAAGTTTACGGAATAATAAAAAATAAAAAGTAAAAATATATATAAATAAAAATAATAAAAGAACCAAAAAAAATAAAATGAAAAATTATTACAAAAGAGTAAAAAATAATAATAACAAATAACAAAAATTAATACAAAAAATGAATATTTTCAATAAAAGCAGGAGAATTTAAGTCTCTAAATTAAACTCGAAATCCTCAAAACAACAAAAATGAATTAGGACAGTCGGTTTAAATACAATTTAATTGCAATAGAAATTTAAGAAAAGGGCTAGCCTAGTTGGTCCATGTGTAACCTAGTGCACTTGTGGGGGGTCCTTAGTTACAAGTTTGAGCCTTGCAAGAGGCACTTCGTGTTGTTTTCTCAGTTTTTTTCTATTAGCTGCCATGTGGCAGCGTGCGATTAGCTAGGAGAGATCACATGCCTCGCACGTAATCTCTCCTTCTTTGGACAAATGCTTGAGCAATGTGTAGAGGAAGAGCCAGAGCATATCAACGTTGATCTAAACTACTTTTTTTGATTATTTATGAAAACTAACAAATTGATAACCATGTATATATTAAAGATTAACATCAACAAGGATTTAAACAATTATTTAAAGAGATAAAGTTTGAAATTTTTTATTTCAATCCCAAATCAAATCAATGAATCCAAGGCTTATCTAACTCATTCATGGACTTCAATAAATAGACTAAGGCACAACAACACTTAATTTAGGGGGAATCATGAAAACAGACACTCAAAAACCCTAACCGTGAGCTTTCTCTCTCTAAGAATTCCTAAACCCACGGTCCACTTTCTTTTTAGGATAATTTACATTACACACTACATCAGAGCTAATCAGGGGTACTGGGGGATTCCTTGCGACTTGAAAAATTGGAAAAGCTCCCCTTTTGCACTCAACAACAGTTAGTTTAGGGAGATCAAAAAACCACCACAACCACCACTCTCTACCACCTCCTAAACTGCCACCTAGGTTAATCTTTAGGCAAAAACACCGCCTCCAATCAACTCATCACCCTTGAAAACCTAATATTCGACTCCTCAGCTGCCTCCAATCTCTATGGGAGCAACTCTCGCGAGAGCTTCCTGTCACTACCATACCCATGAGCGACCAGACCAGCTCGTGACGACCCAATCCGACTCGTGTCCATCCTAGCATATCCGGTTAGTGATATTATTTTCTTTTCTTTATTATGTTTTAATGTTTTTTATTTTATTTATTATTAGAGTTTTTAGCTTATCTTTAATTTAGTAAAAATTAAAATAAAATTTTAAGTACTCGTCGAATTGTCATGGTGTATAATGAAATAATAATAAAAAAATTAAATAAAAGTCTTTAGTATAAAAATAATAAAATAAAATACATAAAAATCTTTAGTATAAGCTAGGATATTAGAAATAAAAACACAAAAAAATATAGAAAATTAAATTAAATAAGTAAAAAATCTTTAGTATAAATAAAATTTTAGAAACAAAAATACAATAAAAAGTGAAAATGATAAAAATATATAAAAAAATAAAGTCTTTTAGTATAAAGTTTTTTAATTAAAATTTTTGGAATAAAATAGAATAAGAATAAAGAATAAAAGACAAAAATATAATAAAAATGGAAAAAAAATTACCAAAATCTAATATCTTAGGGTTTTATCACATAGAACTTTTTTCTAAAAATAAAATCTAATATGATGTTTCCAAAACTTAGGTTATTTTAGGTTTTTTTTTTAAAAAAAAATCATATAACAACTTAGGTCATCTAGGTATTCTCTTAATAAAATTAATCTAATTAAATAACGTAAACCTAAAGTTTTTTATTAAATAAAATTAATCAATAAACTAAAATTTTATAAAAGAAAAAGTGAATTACAAACAATTTGATCTTGGCTAATGTGTATGTAGGCACCTTCGAGGCAACCATAATAAAATAAATACTTTAGGTTAGGAAAAATAACCATAATAAACTAAAAACATTAGTTTAGGAAAAATAACCAAAAATAAAATAAAAAATTTAGAAAAATTAGATGAATAAAAACTTTAAGTTATTAGCATAAACATAATAAAACTTTAGAAATATTAGCATAATAAACTTCAGACTTTAGGTTTTTTTTTAGCATAAATTCATAATCTTATAAAAACATAAAAATAATAATAATAAATAACATAGTATAATATATAATAGTAGATACAATGAAAATAAGGATAGGAATATAAAAGCCTTTTAGTAAATATTCTTAAAAATTTTACATGGTAACAATTTAGGTTTTAATAGGTTAGCCTCCGAATCCAGTATCTCTGGTTAATATTTTCCTATTTTTAGAAGAATTCATAAACTAGTAGCTCATTAAGATTAACTCACCTAATTAACCTTAACTTATTTTCTAACTTAGGTTGGTGATGATTCCTTTTAAAAACTAATTTTATTTAGTTTAGTCGAGCAATCAATGTTAAGTGAGTAAGATTTAGTATAGATTATAATTAAAGAAAATGGATTAAAAACTAGACTCGACAATAATTTTTTCTAGTTTCAAGTCAATGATTTCTTTTTTAAATTTCCAATTAGCACCTTAATATGAGCCATTAATGACCTTATTTTTATACGATTAAGATAATCTTTAAAAAATTGTTGAAGCTTGTTATGTGAATGTATCAATTTTCATCCAGTGAGATAAAATTGTCAATGAGTACTTTTTATTGATAAAATTATAATGTTATATTTTATAGATAAAACTATAAATTAAGTATATTTTAAGTGGTATAATATTTTAATAATAGTACGTTTTAAGGATTTTTTTTATTAATTTTTTTTCCTTTTTCATATTTATAATGTGTTCTCTACAAAAACATTTTAACGGATATATTTTCTTATAAAACATATTAATACATTAGTTAAACTCAAACTAAAAAATCACCCAAAATCTCTATAGTTTCTCTTTTTAAAGGCTCTCTCTCTCTAAAGTCTTGGTCTTCTCCACACTCCTTTCTCTCTCTTTTTGAAGTCTTTATCTTCTCCACTCCTCTCTCTCTAAGATAAAATTTGCTCCAAACATAAAGGATTGATTTTGCCAATTCCAGCTAATAACAATGGTTTTTTGAATGCAAAAAACTTAGAGCATAACACACAATTTGGGAATGATATTTTTCTTTCTTTTTTTTTCCTTTTTTATTGATGATTGATATAATTTATACACTCTATTATATCCAAAAAAATTAAAAATATTCCAGCATTAATTAAAGCGTGTCAGCAGAGGTATAAGTACTACTACTACTATTATTATTATTATTTCTAAAGATATTTCTAAATTCCAAAAACTAATTACTAAGCCCATTCATAATGGCCTAATCGAATTCATCTCCCACGTTATATTCCATACCCCTCCAAAAACCCTTGTCCTCTAAACAAGATAAAGATTACACGATGAAGTTGAGGATTAGGTTGTGCCCCTACAACAATTACAAAAACATTATTGCAGGCTTTTCATAACATCCAAAACAACAATTACAAATTTGGAAAAAATAACATTATCAAAGCCCAAGTTTCATGTACCTTAATAAATTTGGTTGGGTTTTTTTTTTTTTTTTTTATTTTCCCAATCTAATACAAAGACGACTCTTTTGCATGCATATAAATCAAAGTTGTTGCATTACCTTTATTGACCTATATCGACTACCAACACGTGAAATAAGTCAATAAAACTCCTTATGATGAAATGCTATTGGAAAGCATAAATAAAAATTTATATTTGATTGAAATACTAAGCATCTTATGGAAAAATTGGCTAAAAGATTTTTCTTAAAATTACCAGTCCAAAACGAACTAAGTAATTCATTTAGTTCAAACCTAAAAAGACCAACACCATACCTAAACCTCTTTAGCACGTTTTTCCAAAGAAATTGAATGCTCCATTTGACATCTTGCATGAAAATCCACATATTTACGAAGCTACAGTTTATTTACCAAATGAATTGTCTCATCACCATAGCTAATATTGACACAATAAATTGTACCACAAGCCACTACACGCATTCTCACACAACCTCTACTTTCTTTCTTCTTTTTTTTTTTTTTTCTTTTTTGTGTACATAAATACACGTTAAATCTTGAAGCCTGGTCTTTAACATTTTTTCCAAATCTTGAAGTGTGATATTATTTTCATGTTCATGTAAGTTTTCTTTCTTTTCTTGTGTGTATGGTTAGAAAATGTGTTATGTGTGTATATACTAAAGCTTTATGCTCTTTTGATATAGTAATTTTGGGTCTTTAATGTTTAAGTGTCATTGTTATGTTTGTGTGAGGGCAAAATGTGGGACGAGAAAGAGATTTAATGTTTGTTTTGAAGCCCTTTTTGCCATATTGAACACAAGAAGATTCAAGACAAGAAATTTGAATGGAGAAGTGATGATTTTTTGTTATAATTTTTGTTAATGCATGTTTCAAGGAAACAAGTATTTAGTAAAAGTATAAATCCTTATTGCTAGTGTCTTGCCTCTTAGTCTTACATATGCAATATGTTTGTCCTTTACCCCCCCAACCCCCCCAACCCCCCCTCTCATTGTGTTTTTATTTGGAAAAAAAAAGGGTGTGGATTTGTTATTTGGTATTTAAAATTTAATAAAAATATAAATTAATGCTTTTTATGAATTTGAATATTTGAATATTTAAATGTACATTAGTACAAGATTTTTTCTGAAATCAGTTGCTATGTTTGGAAGACTATAATACAATTCAAAACTATCACGAGAATTTGTATGGTTTTTTTTTTTTTTTTTGCATTCTTATAGCATCAATCTGTTATTTCATGGTCACTTACAATGCACATTATAAATGTAAAATACACTAAACTAGTCCTTCTAATCTGCTTATTTTTCTAAACCATTAACATATTTACTTGTTACTTCTTTTAATTTCAAGCCTTTACTTATGGGGAAAGAAAATGTGGTGGCTTTAGGAGGAGGTGCTGTCAAAGCTTGAATGATGTATAGGATTATAATTTTTATGTAACTATGTGGGCATTTTTGACCTACCAACTTTACATGTAATGAAAATAGGCTTGTGGGAAGTTTCTTGCACTGAAGAAAGGAAAGAAAGTGATGTTGTTGTTGCCTTAGAGGAGGTATGGTTCAATACTTACACCTATCTTCATTCGTCCCCTTTCTTCGTAAGCTCAATTCAACTTGGTGAGTAGTCTCTTCTTCTAGCATTTTCGATTGGAACTGTTCATTTTTGCTACAAGCTTTCATTGATATGTTTAATTTCTATTAGGTTTCTTATCTCTCCGATGTTGAAGCAAAGAAGAGGTTAGCATTTTTTGCGGCAGTTAATGGGAAAATGGATGCATATCTATGTTATTTCAAGTAGGTGCGTAACATAAAGGATATTTCCTTTTCAACGTTTCTGCCAATTCATGATAAATTTTCATACAAATCATAATTTATTGGCATGTTTATTGTAATTCTTGGAAATTTATTATACTTTTACATTCCCTAAAAAATTATCATTGACATTAAATTAAATTAGAATACAACTAATATCATATTTAAGATTAGAATCAAATGATAGAATGTTTGAATGGGAGGTTAAATTGGAACATGATTAATATGAGAACAAGACATCAATACAATAGCCATTATATTATTAAGATTTTTAATAAGCATTAGGGTATATTAATAGTATAATGAAAACATTTCTATGATTAAATATATGGATGTTATTGTTTAAGTAGAAACCTACTTAATAAATTTACTTTAAAGATAAATACAATTAACATGCTAACTATAGATACTAGTGTTTTGTTAAAGTAATAGGATAAATATTATTATTTAATAATCGAGGTTTATATCTTATGCTCAAACTAAACGTGAGTTAAGTTTTGTGGTTAATAAAAATTCCTATGAAATTATGATAAAAGAAGTTTGTATGTATTGGACTTTATTGATGGAAATTTTAAGAAACATAAAAGAGAAAATTTTGAGACAAATGAAAAATAACTTTACAAATGTAAAATTCAAACGGTAATTGATTAATAATTTTTTTCTAATTTGAAGTTAATGATTTTTTTTTTTTTTTTCAATTTTCCAATTAGCACCCTAATATGAACCATTAATGTCCTTATTTTTATAAGATAATCTTTAAATAATTTTTTAAGCTTGTTATGTGTATGTATCAATTTTCAACCAAAGAGATAAAATTGCTAATGAGTACTTTTCATTGATAAAAATATAATGTCATATTTTATAGATAAAATTATAAATTGAGTATATTTTGAGTGGTATAATATTTTAATAATAGTATGTTTTAAGTTTTTTTTTTTATTAAAAAAAATGTTTTTCCCTTTTCTTATTTATTTTGTGTTTTTTACAAAAACATTTTAATAGATATATCTTATTATAAAACATATTATTACGTCAGTTAAACTCAAACTCAAAAATCACTCTAAAGCTCTATTATTTCTCTTTTTAAAGACCCTACCCAAAAGTCTTTATATTTTCTCTTTCTAAAGGCTCTCTCTCTTTGAAGTCTTCGTCTTCTCCACACTCCTCTCTCTCTCTCTCTTTCTCTAAAGCCTTTGTCATCTCCACACTCTTCTTTCCTTAAGATAGAATTTGCTATGAATTCAAAGGATTGATTTTGTTGAATCTAGCTAATGACAATGGTTTTTTGAATCCAGAAAACTTAGAACATAACTCACAATTTAGGAATGATATTTTTCTTCTTTTTTTTTTTAATTGGTGATCGATATAATATATACAACAACTATTTTTTATATCCAAAATCTTTTAAAATATTCTGGTATTAATTAAAGTATGTCAACGCAGGTGGTAGTACATGATGCTATTATTATTTTTTTTTTCTAAAGATATTTTTAAATTCCAAAAACTAATTATGGAGTCCATTCATAATGGTTTGAATGAATTTGTCTCCCATATTACATTTCATACCTCTAAAAAAACCCTTGTCCTTTAAACAAGATAAAGATTACATAATGCAGTTAAGGATTAGGTTGTGTCCCTACAATAATTACATACATTATTGCAGGCTTTTCATAACAACGATTATGAATTTGCAAAAATTAACATTATTAGAGCCCAACATTCCTTTACTTGTATTTTAAAAAATTTGATTGGTTTTTTTTTGTTTTTAAAAATCTTCCAATCTAATACAAAAATAACTCTTTTGCATGGATATGAAATCAAGGCTGCTTTATTATTGACTGTATCGTCTACCAACATGTGAAATAAATCAATAGAACTCATGATGAAATGCCGTTGAAAACATTACTAAAAATTTATATTTGACCAAAATACAAAGCATCTTTTTAGAAAAATTGGCCAAAAGATTCATCTTAAAATTATCGGTCCAAAACGAACTAAGTCTAGTTGAAAGCTAACGAGACGAACACCGTACCCAAACCTCTTTTGCCCGTTTTCCCGGAGAAATTGATTACTCCATTTCTCTCTGTTTTCGTGTTCTGTGTTTGGAAACGACCTGTTGAGTAGTCACATCTCTCGGTTTTATCTCCAAGTCCTTTCTGTGTCTTTCTCTTGCTTTTATCTCTGCAAATAGTTGAAGCGTGTGATTCGGAACTTGGGTATTTGGTTCTCAAGATAGATTTTCATTTTCCTCTGATTAGCGATCGCCGGCATTGAAGCCCCGTCGAAGACAGCAATCATCGGGCGTCGACGGCGGGCAGGCTTGCAACTTTCCTCTTCTTACTTTTCGTTTTCTAGCAGCAGTTCCACATTCCCTCGGCCTGTGTCTTTTTTTCATTTTTTTTTTTATTCCCCAACCCTCTGAAACCAGTCAAAGTGCCTTTTTTTTTTTAAAAAAAAAAAAAAGTCTCATCTTTGGGATGCATAATCTCGCCTTTTTTTAAAAAAAAAAAGAATTTGCTGTCGTTTCCTTCTGGTTATTCCATTTTGATGCAATTGCTCAATACGTTTCTGTATTGTTAACGCATAACTGATTAGATATACGTATGTTATGCTGGGGTGGTATAACCTAGTAGTCGTGGCTATCTGTTCCTCACGTGTTTCTGCTGTAGCTTGAAGAAGCAGAGAAAGATACTACCAGAAATCAGGAGTATAAATACTGTATGCATAAACAAGTTTTGCTTCTTTTTGGGTTTATAGGTATATATAACATATCCATTGCATTGATGCTGATGTCAGGAGTATAAGTTTTGCTGGAGACGTTATATGCTATGTCTCGTGGATTCGTAAATGTTACTTATACATGCTGTCAGGAAGTTAAGAGAGAAGAAAGAAAGGAAGGGAAACAAAACAGAGTACAATGTTTTTACTCTCTGCTGCTTCTATTGCGTTGATGGTCGCCAATAATTTTACATTTAGTGTTTCGAGGATGTTCATACATACAGGTAAGCTGCCCTCTTTATTTTTAAATTGGATGTTGGTTTTTATTAAAATTGGTCACCGAAAAACCGATTTCCCGGATGCCCCAGAAATTGATAGGACAACTCTATCGAAATTTCAATTAAAAAAACAAAAAAAAATTCATTGCACCGAGCCTTTTAGGACGATTATAATAGTAGCCTCTGCAGCTGTGAGATAAAAATGGTAATGTATATATCTACTTAAATCCATGGAATTAACATAGATAATTTTATTATATGTGCCTTATCATGTCAATGAAAATGGCTTATTAGAAAGATTAAGAGTAAATCACCATTTTTGAAAGATTTAGCATTAGAAAGAACATAGAAGTTTATTGAACCTATCAGTACATTTAATACGCTTGATTGTATTATTAGGTGTTTTGGGATTGATTAATAATGGACATAATTGGTAGATTTGTTCTCTCCACGGTGATCATCGATATGGCATTTAGGATGTTGCAAATGCCTTTTGCTGTATATTACACCCTTAAAAGAAACATGGTTCACAGGCAAAAAGTTCCTACCGGAGTTCAATTTTTATGGAGATAAAGTCTGAATAACTCATTTGATATTCTCTATGAATTTTCTGGTTCATTTGGTAACATGTTTTTTTTTTTTTGCTACTTTTTTTGTTAATAAGGATGTTGTCGTTATTTAAGTCCTATGGGTTTGAGCTGCTCCAATAAGTCTATGCAATAATGTTAAGTTCTACTTTTTTTAATATATCGAGAATTAATCTTTATCATTGTCTTGTCTACAAGGAAGAGTTTGAGAAGTTAGTATCTCAAATGTTGCAATTTGAGAGACACCATGCATTCATCTGTTAATATATATAGCAAGTTATATGGTATTTTTTGTGATGCATGATAATAAAGAATAAAACATAAGTATTTATGAATTAAATGATTTAATAGTCATATAAAATAAGATCATTTTATGTCATATGTTACATATAGGTTATAATATATACTAATATCGATATTTAGTAGTGATTCACTATATTCCATCACATCATGCTAAACATTTGACAATTTATAGTCATAAATCAATAAAGATATCGTGATCAATATTATTTAATTGTACGAGTATATGCGTATGTAGATTATACATGACAATTGATATTTTAACTAATGTTTATATATTACATGAATTGTAGGAACTGTGCTATTGCTTAATAAGTTATGCAAAAATTGTAAATTGTTTCATATTCTATATTTTCATTCATTACATATTTACCAACGAAACATTTTCATCTTCATATATTTCTACTAATAGGCATTGATGATCATCAAATTGAATTGTCCTAGAGAATCGACAAATTGAATTTTCCTAACTTACATTGTCTATAAAATTAAATGATTGATAAAATCTTTAAATACATAAAAATATATATTTTTTAAAATTTTTGTAAGAATGATAATAATACTAATATGTTATTGGTAAGAGAATTCTTTCGCAATATAATGCAAAAATTGAAGCCTATGGAAATTTTTTATACTTTCATTCATTACATCTTTTTTGTTTCTTTTTTTTTTTTTTATTCTAAGTACATCTTCATTTCCACTGATTTCTAGTAATATATATACCATTGACATACATAAAATAATTATAAAATTTTTTTGTCTTTGTTTCATACAATACTAATTATTTTATTTTCATTAACTTTTTGAAATTAAATTTTTTTCGTATCCTTTCTTTTTTTTGTGATGCATGATAATATGGGATCAAATCATCTGTCTCCTTAATTCCACCTTTGTTTATGAATTTCCCAATTTCACCATTATGGACATTGATATTCATCAATTTAAATTTGCTTTAAATTCTGTCATTGATTGATATTTGACATTCATTAAATTGAAAAATATTGATATAACTTCTTCACTTACTATTTCAAATTTATAGTAGTGAAATGTTTATTTTATTTAATAATGAACATTATAACATATATATAATAAGAAAAGATGCTATGAGCCCATTCATAATGGCCTAATCGAATTCATCTCCCACGTTACATTGCGTACCCTTCCAAAAACTCGTCCTCAAAAGAAGATGAAGATTTCATGATGCAGTTGAGGATTAGGCCGTGCCCCTGCAACAATTATAAAGACAATACCGCAGGCTTTTCATAACATCCAGAGCAACAATTACCGGGTGTATATACTAAAGTTTTGTGCTTTTTTGGTACAGCAATTTTGGGTCTTTGATGTTTAAATGTCGCCGTTATGTTTGTATGAGGGCAAAATGTTGGATGAGAAGCAAATTTGATGTTTGTTTTGAAATCCATTTTACCTTATTGAGCTCTAAGAAGATTTAATTCATGACATTTGAATGGGGAAGTCACGATTTCTAGTTCTAATTTTCGTTAATGCATGTTTAAAGGAAACGGGTATTGAGTAGAAGTATAATTCCTTGTTGCTAGTGTCTTGCCTCTTGGTCTTACATATGCGGTATGTTTGTCCTTCATGCATGTTCTTTTTATTTTGTGGATTTGTTATTTGGCATTTAAAATGAGAAATTAATGTTTTTTATGAATTGGAATGTTTAAATGCACATTACTGCAGGATTTTTTTCTCAAATCGGTTGCTATGTTTGGAAGACTATTATGCAATTCGAAACAGTCAAGAGAATTTGTATGGCTCTTTTTTTCTGTTTTCTTTTTTTTTTTTAGATGGCATTCTTATAGCATCAATCTATTATTTCATGGTCACTTGCATTGCCATTATAAATGTAAAATACACCGAACTAGTCCTTCAATCTGCTTATTTTTCTAAACCCTTAGCATATTCTTTTGACTTTATTTGTTGCTTCTTATAGCATATTTTGACTTGTACCCATCTTCATTCGTTTCCTTTCCCCGTAATACTTGGTTGGCATTGTTTGGAAAATCGTCCAAACATTTCAGGACCCTCATAATGCGAGGCGTGCTTTTGAACAAGCTCGATTCAACTTGGTGATTAGTCTCTTCTTCTATTATTTCCGCCTGATGTTGTTCATCTTTGCTGTAAGCTTTCATTGATGTGTTCAATTTCTATTAGGTTTCTGCTCTCTTGGATGTTGAAGCAAAGAAGAGGTTGGCATTTTTTGAGGTTGCTAGTGGGACAATGGATGCATATCTATGTTATTTCAAGCAGGTGTGTCACATAGAGGATATTTCCTCTTCAATGTTTCTACCAATTCATGATAAATTTTCATACAAATCATAATTTAGTGGCATGTTTATTGTAATTCTTTTTGGGGGGTGGTTCTCAAACAATTTGTTCTTGCAAACTCTTTTTGTAGTTCGTAGATGTTCTTAAACTGCTGCTTCTATATATGACACTAATATGCATAAAATAATTATAATAAATTTTTCTCTCTTTCATACAATACTAATTTTTTTATCTTGATTAACTTTTTGAAATTTAAATTTTTTTTTCATGTCCTTTCTTTTTTTGTGATGCATGATAGTACAGGATCAAATCATGTCTCCTTTATTCCACCTCTGTTTATGAATTTCCCAATTTTACCATTGGTTGACATTGATATTCATTAACTTAAATTAGCTTTAAATTCTGTTATTGATTGACATTGATAATCATTAAATTGAAAAATATAGATATTACTTACTTTTTTACTTATTGTTTCAAATTTATATTAGTTAAATATTTATTTCGTTTAATAATGAACATTGTAATTTATATATAAAAAGAAAAAATGTTAGGACTTCATATTCTTAGCCTGTTTTCAACTTACCATTTACGGAAGCAAATGTTAATTCTTATACCCCTTTTCTAAATTTGGATATTATTTGTGTAATCATTTAAATTTGGAAATTTATTGTACTTTTGGATTCCCTAAAAAATTATCATTTACATAAAACTTAATTAGAATGCAACTAATGTCATATTTATGATTAGAATGAAATGATAGAATGTTTGAATGCGAAGGAAGTTAAATTGGAACATAACTAGTACGAGAATATGGCATCGATACAATGGATATTATTAAGATTTTTAATAAACATTGGGGTATATTTATAAATGTAAAATTCAAGTAGTAAATGATTAATAATTTTTTTTATTTGAAGTTAATGATTTTTAATTTTAATTTTCCAATTAGCATCCTAATATGAACCATTAATGACTGTGGTTTTATAAGACAATCTTTAAATAATTTTTGAAGCTTGTTATGTGTGTGTTTCAATTTTCATCCAAAGAGAAAAAATTGTCAATGAGCACTTTTTATTGATAAAAATATAATGTTATATTTTAGAAATAAAACTCTCAATGAGTATATTTTGAGTGGTATAATATTTTAATAATAGTACGTTATAGGGATTTTCTTTTTTTAAAAAATATTTTACTCTGATTTGATTTATTTTGTATTCTCCACCAAAAACATTTTGACACATTTTCTTATAAAACATACTAATATATTTGATAGACGTAAAACTAAAAAATTACCCAAAATCTCTATAATTTCTCTTAAATATAGTTCATTCTTTCCAACGCTTGTTTAAGATGCTGCTATTTCTCGTTGGGTTCAACTCTTCTTATATGAATTTCATTCTTCCTCACTTAGGGGGCATGTATGAACTTATAGAAGATTGACATCTCATTTGTTTTGGGTTTGTATGAAGAGGGATGTTTATGCTTGTCTTCTCAATCCATTGCCTATTCCTAAGGTTGTGTGGGAAGATATTTCTATGGATTTGATTGTTAGCTTGCCTCATTCTTGTGAATTTGAAGTAACATTTGTAGTTATTGATCATTTGTCCAAATATGCTCATTTTTTGTTGCTAAAACAGCCCTATTCAGCTAAAAGAGTAGTTGAAGTGCTTATGAAGGTAGTGGTGTGACTCAATGGGTTTTATACAAGTATTGTGAGTGATAGGAATGCTCTTTTCAATAGTAATTTTTGGAAAGAAATGTTTGTGTTACAAGGAACGAAACTAATTTCATTGCAGCCTATCATCTAGAAACATATGGATAGAATGAGAATTTGAATAGGAGTCTTGAATGTTTTCTTTGTTGTTTTTTTGGAGAGCGTCCAACTTGTTCTTTGTCGATAAGTTGGGTTGAGTTTTCATATAATACATCCTATCTTTCATTTGCTAGCGTGACTATCTTCAAGATTGTCTATGGTCGGTCACTACCATCTTTGCCTCTTTACTTGGCTAATGAAAGATCTAATCCAGCATTAAGAGTTGCTATTCGCTTAAGAGATGAGATGTTGGGTGCAATTATGGCAATATTTGGTGAGCACTCAATTAAGAAACTATGTGCAAGCCAATAAACATTATAAAGATGTTGCGTACAAGGTTGGTGATTTGGTATTTTTGCATGTCGGACTTGCTCTTCAGACTAGAATGGGTTGTAAAACGTCTTCAAAAGTGGAACCACGTTTCTATGGTCCTTTTCAAATTGTGGATCATGTTAGACGAGTGGCTTAATATTGAATTTTCCTATCGGATGTAAGATTCATTTGTTATTCTATGTTTCATTACTTAAGAAGTTTAATGGATTATGAGTTTGAGATTCATTTGATGTATGTGGTGTTTGTAGTAGGGGAAATTCTTATTGCAAGTCTACTTAGGGTTATTGCCTAGTAGTGAGGGAAAATCTAGTGAAAAGGAAAAGCGAGAGAGAGAGTTGTAGCTCAAAGTAGTGCAAAAGCTGAGTTTCACATGGGGAGTTCATGAAGTCTTTTGGTTGTAAAGGTTGATGAAAGAGTTACACGTGCCTTTTGGTTTTGCTACTCGTGTTTATTGATGAAATCCTTTGCTATGAAGCCTTTTGAGGAAATTTTCTGCAAGCTAGGAATGATCAATAGCTTTCCCTTAGCTTAAGGAGGAGTGTTGGTAGATTTAGCATTCAAGTTGGTAGTTGAATTAATGTTGTGGGTTAGTTATGGTTTGTGTAGTTATAATTATTGTTAGCAACCTTGTTAGGATTATCTATAAATTTGTTTTCTTATGTACAAATGGTAGTGTCTTGAAATAATACCATATTATATTTTCTTCTGTGGCTAATGGTGAATGCATAGTAGCTACAGGGGAGGGAAGTCTACACCCAGCTGCAATGTAGTTGAAACTCTGTATGTCAAAGTTACGGTGTAGTTTGTTGTCTCAATAAGTTGGCCAACATGAATTGTTGAGTAATAGCTTTTCCAACTTATTTCATGTTATAAGAGCATTTTCAAGGAGGACGATTGGCAATGATGAGGGATATAATGGCCTTTACTCTCTCTTTGGGGTGTATGTAGTTTTAGAATCAAGTCTAGGTCTATGTCATTGACTTAGATAGCTTTAATGTAATGTTATGGCATAAATATCCATCACCTTGGTTTTTTCTACAAAAATCAATTTCCTTAAGTATTAGAGAGTGTTTAGAGAAGCATATCAATTGGTGTCCTTTGATGCATTGAAGTACTTGAAGTTAGTTGTTGGTTGAGCTAGGTTTTTTTTTTTAAAAAAAAAATTATTGCTCGGTTTCCCCCTTTTTTGGCATTTGTTTTTAATTCTTATCACATGGATGAAGAATAGCAAAAATTTAGGAGCTAGGAGATTTATTAGTTACAATTATCTTCAAATTTAATACTAATCTATATTCTCTTCTTTGCACGAGTATTACTGGATACATATGATGATGTCGACAAAAAACTAATTAAGAGAGATTTTCTTCCACAATTTCTTTGGTGGCATTAATGGATTCAATTGTGAAGATTGCATTATGGCTAAAAATTCCTCAAAACAAGTCTATTAGAACTAATATTGTATTTTCAAAAATATTAACTGTATTATGGTAGTTCTACTTAGAGTGGGCTATAGTCATTGAATGACCAAAGGTGTATACGTGATATCCAGCCTATACATACATGTGTAGTTGGGATAATTTTCTTCTTGAATACTTTGGCCCTCTGCCACCAAAGTTGAGTCTCCTTGGTTGGTTAAATCCTTCCGATTTGTTGAGTTTCAAGGCTCATGGTACTCAACTTCATTGTAGGACTTCTCATCATCTTGTGACCGGTGGGCAAACCAAGGTGTTGAATTGTTGTATGGAATGCTACTCATGTTGCTTTGCTTTTGAGAAGCCTAAATCATGCGTTGATTGGGCTGAGTACTCCTATAATATATCTTATCACCCTTTTTGCTTGCTTGACTCCATTTGAAATACTTGATGGCTAGCTTCCTTTGTCATTTCCTACTTATAATCCTTGTGAAATTCGGGATCATTCCTTAATGTATTGGCTATAAGAGCATCATGAAACTTTGGCTTTATTGTAGTGTCACTTGGAGGCAGCTTAGTTGTGTAATTGTCATCAAGTTAACAAACATCATTGGGATATTTCTTTTAATATGGGCGAATGGATGTTTCTTCGTCTTTGACTGGCTTTCAATTCTACACTTTAAATGGAAAGCCACTTGTAAGCTGGAACTATGATATTATGATCCATTTCAAATTGTGGGAAGGATTGGTGCTGTTGCTTTTCAAATGAAGCTATTGGCTGCTTTTCGTTTACATCGAGTATTCCATGCTTTTTTTTAGAAGAAACCGATTGGTTCACCTATGGTTGTCGATTTAACTACTAACATGCTGCTTGCCAAGTGTGAATCTATCAGTGTGCCTTGAAGACAAGGACAATCTTCAGGGGGGTAGTATTGGTGTAGCCACTAGAGAATTCTCAAATTTTATCGGCACGGTAAAAGTCGCTTGGTTGCTATTTATTTGATGGAATTTTTTGTATATCCTATGGGCTTGTACGCACATAATGGGTTTGTAAGGGGGGGTACTTAAAATCATCAACTTCAAAAGGGTTTGCAAGGGGAGGAAAATTAGGTGATCGGTAGGAGTTGCACTTTCCTAGAATGGTCAACAAAATTTCTTCTGTACTGTATTTTGTAGAACTTTGGTATCAAGTATAACAGGGAAAATGGTGGACCAACCCTCGAAGGAATAGCTAGTAAGATTTATGAGAACACAGACAATTAGAGAATATTTTGATTGATAGAGATCTCTTGAATGTTAGCATCTCATATAACTTATTGTTTTTCATCTCTTCTATTTTGTTCCTTGTATACTCTATTGATCATTCTCTTCATTAGTGTCACCAATGTGCATTACTAGGTTGACATTTCTGCATTGGGTGTGATAAGCTTCACCTAGCCTATGGGATAGTTTGATGTTGAGGTGTTCGATTCAGCTACTAATTATGTGTAATTGATGAATTAAGCTCCCTCAATAAATAACCCTTAACCTTTTTGATAATATTGTACATTTCTTTTTGGTGGTTTTGTGTTAGAAAACACCGTCAGCCCGGTACTTGACAAATGACAAGTAGGGCTTCTTGTTAATCTTGAGTTTGTGCAGATGATTTTCGGCATGATACTAATCACACTGTTTCTACAAGCCTATTATTGTCTTAACCCCTTGTATTGATAGGAAAAATAACATGACAACTTGGGCTAACAAAATTTCATTGCTAACCAAAGTGAACAGTAGAGAGATGAAAGCATTCGAAGACAACAAATTTGCAAGAGCTCAAATGCTTGCAAGCCGTAATGCCCGTGGTGTTAGAAATTTTTGTTTTCTTCTTTGCCTTGATGGTTCATCTATAACATGTTTGTGCTATCCAATTATGTGTGCAATATTATGTGCAAAATAAGCCAACTCATTTTTTTCTCCGTTAGCCTTTTTCCTTGGGCAACATAGGTATTTGGTATTTTTCCGATACTATAGCAATGCTGTTGAGAATAATGTCAGGATAAATTTCTTACAAACTCAATAGTTGTTATTCCATCTGCCCAAAAAAATTATGGTAATTCCACTTGAAACAAATGATGATATTGCTAGCATGATCTTTGTGCCTATGTCTTCTTGTTTTTGGTAAGTGTGCACTTTTGTTTTTTTGGTTAATAGCATTCTTATTTGTTTTGCTACAGTTTTCTCCTTGTTGTCTCTCTTGATGGTAATTTTTTAACCATTGATGTGGGTGCTGCTAGGTATTCATTTACTGTATATGAAATCATTAACTAGCAGACAGGGTACGAATGTTTAAAGTTGCTATCAAGGAATAAAATGACTTGTTGAGTCTTTTCTTAGAAGAATGTGTTTCGAGTCAATTTCTATACTTGGATTTTATAACTATTTGTATCTTGGACATTCCCTTAGATAATTCTTTCATTTTGCTTAAGGTCTATTTGCTCGTCAAATTTTCTTCAATACTTCTCTAGTACTAGTGTTGTGATTATTGGGACACCATAGGAACAATAAATTTCCATTTCTCCTTATAATTTATTATTTTCGCACTTATCTATTTCATCTTGATTGGGACTTAACAACCAAGAAATTTTCGTTTTTCATCAATGGCTTAGGTCAATTTTTTATTTTGCGTCCATTCGGAAATTGCCATCTACTCTACTCCTAGCTTCACTTTTTGTTGAGTAACTCTTTGATCTTGCTTGCTTACGTGAAGTTGCTAGAGCATATGCACACCGTATTTTAGTGGGAGAGCTAGGTGCTCAAGGGAGCTCATTGTTGACTTTTGCAAAGGAGTTGGTGGCTAGTATGCGATTAGACAAGTGGAGCTCAACAGATGAGTCTCTAGAGTTTGGTGCTGCTATAGATCGTGTTGCAGATCGCGACATGGTCCTGGTAAAAGGTGAAATAGCCACGACCTTAGTTATTTTTATTATTTGGTTTTTTGCTGTTGGTGGTTTTGTCGTCTATGTTACTTTTGCTCTGCGCTTGTAGATTCTTTGTTACTCAATCGGATTCTATAGCCATTATTGCAACCGATGCTGTGGAATCCATTCCTTATTTCTCTGCAGGTTTAAAGAGAGTTACCAGGTTCGAGGGTAGTAACTTTTTTGCATTTCTTTGTGCTTGTGAGTTTATGTATATGCCATTTCTTAATATGTTTTTGGAGTTTGTAATCGGTTTTACTTGAGTGGTCAATTTATTACTTGCAATAAAGCTCCATAGATGTCTTTCCCTACCTTTGTGAAATTGTTTATGCAGAAAGAATAGGCCAACCCTAAATCACTGCCTTTATCCCTATAAAATTTTTACTTTGATGTGCCTTACGGATCATTTACTTTCTAAAACATTATTTAAGGTGTGAGCTGTTAGAAATTTAGTGTATGTTTTGAAATCTTTTTTACTATATTAAACTCAAGAAGATTCAAGACTTTACATTTAAATGGAGAAGTCACGATTTCTTCTTCTACTTTTCTTTAATGCATGTTTCAAGAAAATGGGTATTCAGTAAAAGTACAAATCCTTATTTAGTACAATCTCTATGGAATTAAGACTAGAAGTGGGCTTGTATTATGAGATTGATTGGTTGTGAGCTAAGGATAGTGTCAAGTTAAACAAAATTCTTGAAATAGTATTCTACTTCCTATAGGGACTCAACTTTGAACTGGATGAGGTATGAGGAAGATTAATAAGTTAAAAGGCATTTCATGACTTAAAGGGTAGTGTTTGCTGAGGTTAGAAGAGAGGAGCTATAGATGTAGCATGATGACTTTAAGGACCGGTGATTTGAGCTTGGTGTGATTATTGTTGGATACCAAATCACATGACGTTTGTTGGAAATTACACAGCAAGCCTAAGCATTTGACGTCAATATGATATAAGGGGCTTTAGAAATAGCTTGACTTCTTGAGACCGACTTTAAAGAAAATTCCAATTGTGTTATAACTCTTGTTGTGGATCGAATTACTATTATTCAATGTATAGTCAAACAATTCCTTGATTAGAGGTGGTGAAAAGTTGATTGAAGCATGCCCTAAGTTTGTGTTGTTTAGAAAGATGTTGATTATCAAGTTATGTCTTCAATTCTACTTGACAATACTAGAGATGGTTGTTGGATAATAAACTATATACATATGATGTTGTAATTAGAAATTAAATAAGAGTGATTTTCTTCCCAAGTTTCTTTAGAGACATTAGTGGATTCTATTCAGAACAATGCATTGTGGTTAAAAATGACTCAAAACAAGTTTATGTTAGAACTAATGTTGTAATTTTTAAAAAATTGATTGTATTATGGTAGTTATGCTTAGGGTGAGTTATAGTCATTGAAAGGCTAAGGTAGCGTTTGGTTATTGATATTGGATAGGATAAGGATTAAGTACAAAACAAGGGTTGGGCAAAAAAAAATTTTGTACCACGTTTGGTTTATTCAGTACTGGATAATGATTTTTTGTGCTGTTTAATGTTTGGAATTGTAAAGTATTGGATTAAACATAGTAAATTTGATAATTATACCATTTTTAATTATATAATGATTATTTATGTATATTTGATATTATTATAAGAAAATACGATTTGAAGAGGTTATAAATTATATAAAATAATTTGTATAAATCCATTTATTGAAAAAATTTTAATATTTCATATTATAAATTATAACAATTTGTTATATTTAATAAAATAACACGTTCTAAACATTTTATTAGTAATATGAAAATAAAGTTTAATACTCTAAATCAGCTATTAATATAATTAACACATACAAAATATGGTCACATGATTGGCATTTAATTAGAACATGCACATCAAATGTGCTCTAACCATCACAAAATATCAAAAAAAAAAATAGTTTGATGTGTGTAGAAGTCAATGAAAGAAGTTCTTAATTATATAAATATTATATTACATTTTTTCCATTAACCCTTAATCGCCTAACAATGCTAGGCATTGTTATCCTTCTTGGAACAAATCCTCCTTGGAGGTTTAGCAATTTTCCTTGCAAGTAAATGCAAAATCTCATATAACATCACTTATGCTCTTTTAAAATTAAATATAAATTTAACAAATATTTCGCCATAGATGCTTGCGAGTTAGTTGCATAGGTGGATAACATGAGGCATTAGTTAGAGGCTTCAGTTGACTGTGGTACTTGTTCTAATTACCATTGATTCATCATCTGTAAATGTCTCTCAGCCTTCCTTTGCTATTTGCTCTATCTTTTCCAAAAATTCTTTAGAGCCTTTCTAACTTTTTAAATCTTTATTGGTATGATTTCCAACCTTTTGATGTTTCTACGTATCAATAGAAATAGTTATATAAACAACAAAGAATTTACTTAAAGAAAAAATGATGTATATTTTAAAATAAAGATATGTTAATTATACTCCATATATTGGTGGGGGATATATCATTATCAAATATATTACAATTTTTTAGCTTATCTAACCAAATCCACTAGTATTGTTTTCATTTTGTCAACAAACCTTTGACCAACTTAATTGGCTACTTCTTTATTTTGTTAACAATTTGTAACGATTTTGTTTGTATTTCTGGATATGTGACTTTTCATTTTTCTTTAAAGCTTCTTAATGTGTCTACATTCTTATAAGTCTCAATTTTCTTTTTTGTATCACTTCATTATCTAATCCTTCAGCACTTCCTATAACGTTTCTTCTCTACTTGGGCTTCATTAGAACGCTATGTTTTTGTATCTCTACTTAGTCTTTACTGTTAACCCAATCTTGTTTGTAAGTAAAAATGGCAAATAAATATAATGTTAAGTGATGCAATTCATAATACAGTAAATAAAAGTTTTTTTATTTTCTTCACAACATAAAATTAAATAATTGAACAACCTAATGATTTCAATTATATATACTATCGTTTTAATCATTTGGGGTTTATGTTACAATTCATATATCTAGAATAGTTCAATTTTATTGTGACTTTATTGTTCGTAGGGTACGGTTCAGTCCTTGTGGGTTCTGGTTGGTGCTTAGTTATTCCTCTTTTGTGTCTTGAGGCAGGTGCGTCCTATCGTTAGTTTACACTCGACATTTTCATGGGGAGAATTGGGGTTAGCGTCAACACCGCATAGGCGTGGTATGGGGCGGTGGGAATTAGGCGGAGTGGTGGATGTGTTTGGAGTTGGATTTGGGGGGTGGTGTAATTGTTGAGATGGTGACATGGTTTTAATGGGTGGGGGGGGGGGCTGTTTTGGTGGGTAGACAGGTCGTTGTAAGATGGGAGGGGGGGAGGGGGTTTCGGAACTTTTTCTGCTAGCTAGACAGTATTATGGGGGGCACACGCGGCTTGGTAGTGGGTTTGTTGGTCGGGTAGTGGTGGGAGCGCCTAGGGGGTGGGTGCCGTAGCGTGTTTGGGTTTTAGTCCGGCCTCTTTTTTGGCCGACACGTTTGTTTATGATGGTGGGCTGGGTTAGTCGCGTAACATGACATATTGTTTTGTTGTGTTTTCGTTTTTGCAATTAATTGGGTTATTCTGTTACAGGTCTTGAATGTAGTGTGATGGTATTGTTCAAATTGTTGTCCATATCGTTTTTGGTTATTGGGTATTCCGTGTGCATCGCTCATATCTATGTGTGCACTATTGACTGCATTTAAGGATTCTCGGTGTTCGATTTTGGCCATTTACCACTGCCCAGCACGGCTTATCATGTAGCTCTTAAGTTTCTGGCGAATCACATTACTCTTATTCATTATTGTAAGATTGCCACAGTTCCTGTGTTCTCGATACCTAGGTCTATCTGCAACTAGTGTTGTAACTGCAATGTAGGGGACCCCCCACCAGATAATGTGCCTCCCAGACACCACTAATATGTTCCCAAACAAATCAAAAACAATTGTATTGAAGGGAAAAAAAAATCTATTACCTTAAACACATTTCCTTCTTCTTCATGCAATCGTGTGGTATAGTTGGTTTTGCAAGTAACATATCTTCTAACCTTAACATAACAACTAACACTTGATGGCAATTTCTATTAACGTCTCACCTAATTTACAAAATCTTCACTTGAATACTCCATTTTTGTATGATGCTAAGGTTGTTTAATAAATATCGCAACTTGTTCTTCAACGTTGCTTCCCTTTATAATGTATTCCCCTCGTACTCTAAGGAGTTCACAAAGATGTGCAAAACTATTCTTATACATCCTTAATTCTATAAAACAATTCATATCACTTCCATTATAAATGAATCATTTCACCTCTGGACATGTTTCATATCTCGCTAAATGCTCACTCATCAATACTCGCCCTCCTTTACCCTTCTATTAAATAAAAGCATCATATAATAGAAACTACCAGCATCCATTGCAGCATATTTAATATAGATTTTCCATCCAAGAAGGTAAAATCAGGAATCTATGATGATCCATGATCTATATGGGGAAATAATTGAAGAAAGCAATATGTAGTGTAACATTGGGATCCTTAGATCGTTTTCATTAAAACATAATATATAAGGGTTCATAACAAACCTCAACTCCAACTTGAGGAAGTGAATCCTGATCTAGTGAAGTATTGGTAATTATTTAAATTGAAAACAAAGGCCAAAATGACATACAACATCATTCAATAAACATAGCAAAAACAAAAAAAGCAGTTGCATAATCTTAATTTATTAGCTAAGCTAGCCATAAAACCACTTAAAACATGATAGAAACCAATAAGTAATGAGATAACTTACTGGGGCATACCCATGCAAAACAAATACTAGGAAAAATCTAATATATCAGAACAACATACAAAAGGGTAAGTCCAAATTCCCCCAGCCCAAGTGCTACATCCCTTTTGATCGTCCGGATGCATCTCTAAAAGCATTGGATCTTTCTTTATTTTTTTTTTAACACGCACAATTCACAAATTGTGTATTTTGCACGGGTCGACGGACCGAACCTGGGTTTAGTGACTTATGGGGATCTCGTCACCCCTTATGTTTGAGGTAGCCCTGCCGAAAGGCGAGCTGAATATTTTTCTAAACTTAAAAAGAGTATATAAGGATGTCTTAATTGGGTTCTGTGAAAACATTAAGTTTTGAACAAGTACATGGAGGGTGTTTATATACCCAATTGACAGGCTTTGCCTGGATTAATGAAAATTTTGTGACCTGTGAGTAAACAGGAGTGATTGAAATGGTCTCCAATGAAAAGGTTATGAGTTTAGCAAAATGGAATTACGGGAAAAATATCACTAAGTAAGATTCATGATGATGTTAAAATATAAATAGATTGAATTGGGTTTCTTGCAAGTATAAACTTGAGTTGAAAACTTATTGCTTGAGTAATCACTTAGAGGTATTTGATAATATTGTTGATTTACTATTATGTGATTTTGTTGTTTGTTTTTTTTGGGTTGCTTGATTTTATACTCACTTTGCTTTTTAAGAAGCTGAGGGGTTAGTGTTTTTGTAACCTCAGGTACAGGTATGGAGAATAAGTTATTAGAGACTCGGGTTTTGGAGAGCATCTATAGAGGCAAAGGAAGCCCTTAGTTTCATTTTGGTATCTCTGTTATTTGTATAAGATCTATAGGTGTTAATCTTCAGATTGTAATGTAATATTTGTTGTGTATAAGGTTGGATTTGTAATCTTTTTAGCCATTAGGCTACAGGATTTAATAATAGGTATGCCTATTACTCGGAATGCAGATCCCGATGATATTATATATATGATGTATGGATGTGACAGGAGAGTTTAAGTATATGTGTTTAGATATGATGTGGATATGAAATTATAGCGCCGTTAGCGTTATTTTATTGGCGTTTATAAAATTTCATACAGGTTGGAAGTTACAGGGTTCAATATTAGCAGGATATTTGCCTTTTCTCTAATTCAGAGACGGCATAGCAACCCACCTACAGGTACAAGGATAGTTACAGGAATTTTGGAATAGGTTCAAGGATTCGATAGTAGTGAGTCGCTACAGGTTAAATTGGATTGTAATTAATATGAGAAATATGGCATCCATTATAGCGATTGTTATATTATTAGTTTTTAATAAACACTAGGGTGTTGTGATTGCTTAATGAGAGATTTCTTATGGTTAAATATATGATGTTATTGTCGAAGTGGATGCTTGCTTAATAAATTTATTTAATTTAAGACATTTAAAAGTAGTATAGTTGTTATAATTTTGTTGAAAGTAATTGGACTATTATTATTATTTAATAATTGAGGTTCTTATCTTACACCTCAAAACTAAGCGCGAGTAAGTTTTGTGGTTAATAACAATTCCTATGTAATTTTGATTAAAGAGTGTGTGTATATAGACTTACTTTCAAGGGGAGGTGCTTTAGGGAGTTAAGGTGTGTTTGGAGAGTTTTTCTTCTTGAGTTGAAGCGATTCTTTGCTGCCACTCAATCCTCAGGCCCGCAACTTGTTTGTGTACATTTGTGAGTCTCTAGTTGTAGCCATTTGTTCGAAACATGAAATATGTATTCTTGAAGACATGCAATTTGGTAAGAACTTGGTGCACTCACCCCCCCCGAGTATAAAAAAAAGGATATTCACCCCAATTTTTTTCCCCCTTGTGGGGGGGGGGGGGGGGGGGGAATTTGTGCGAGTTTAAGAATTTGACTCGAGGCCTTCAAATGAGGTTAACAATTTCTGTTTTTCAGCTTTGCAAAGTAAAAAACTGAACTCGATATAATGATGTGATCTGGAATACTTTCTAATTGCACTTGGGAAGAAAAGAGAATGCACAAAAATGACCAATATATCCTTGTGCACTATCTTTCTTTCCAAAGTTCTCTCCAAACTACAGAGGCTTTTTCTTGTTAACTTAACACGTCACCTTCCTACTACCCTAATTGAGGCATTTTTAATGAAAAATGGAAGTAGCCATGGATATATTGAAATGGAGGCTCTGAGAAAAAAAATAGGATTGGGAACTGGTTAAATTGCCAAAAGAAAAGAGGCCTGTAGGTTACAAATGGGGTCTATTCAGTAAAATTGTAAAGGCTGATGGGTTGATTGAGGATTCAAGCCAAGGTTTAGTGGGTATACACAAACGTATGGAAGTGACTCTTTTGGTAACGTTGGGTGCTTGTTGCAAAGTTGAAACATAGTGAGACTCATTTTTGTCCCTAGCTGTTTAACCTTGGGGGGGAGTATAACGGTTTGATGTGAAAAAAATGCATTCTATATGGAGAATGAGGATGAGATTATGGGAAGTCCCACCTAGGTATGGGAAAAATATGGAGTATTGATTGTGTGTTAAGTGGATAATCTTTATATGGTCTTAAAGCTTTTAGTAGAGTTATGCTGGTTTAAGGATACATAGTTTAAGGGGACCATACTTTGTTCATCCAAACACTTAGCTTTAGGGGGGGATGATATCCTTATAGTGTATGTGGATGATGTCATTTTTGGACTAGAAATGATGAAAGAGACAACAGGTTTTGAGTCAATGCCTAGCCTAAGAATTTGAGATCATGATGCAAGGGAGATTGAATATTTCTTCGAAATTGAAGTTGCTCATTCAAAAAGGGGGATTTTATTTCGCAACAGATACTATGATGATGATTTGCTTAAAGAGACAGTCAAGCTATATGTAAACTATCAAGTACTCCTTATATCTTGCACCATAAACTAGGAAATGTTGCAGAAGAAGATGGCATACCCCCCCCCCCCCCCCCCCCCCCCCCCCCCCCCCCTGTGAACAGAGAAATGTATCAGCGTAATTGTCAGATGACTCATTTCCTTGTCTCATATTAAGACTTGTATAGCTTATGTAGTAAGCTGATAGCAAGTTCTTGCATAGCCCAAGGAAATGACTTCTTCATTTACAAGAAAAATTGCTATATAGATTCTATGTACCTTAAAGGAGCTCACCATGAAGGGTGATTTTATTTAAAAGGAGATAATGATATAACTCTTGAAGCTATATTGAGGCAGACCTATGTAGGATCTATTTTGATAGGAGATCAAACATCAGGGATATTGCCACTTTTTATTGGAGGATGACATGGAGAAGCCTGGAAAATCTAGCGCTGAGGTAGAATTTCGGTGCATAGCATAGGCATATGTGAACTACTATGGTTGAAAATCATCTTTGAAGACTTGAAGATTTATTGGGTATGGGCCAAATGAACTCTATTGTTATGATCAATAAGGTAGTAATATGCTTAGCTCACAACTATGTTCACATGATCGAGATCTAAGTATATTGAGATTGATAGGTATTTCATCAAGAAAAATTGGATAGTGGCCTAATTATGCACTTCCTATCAACACAGGGACAAACTTGCAGACATTCTCACCAAGGGTTGAATAGTTCAACATTTGAGAGCATTGTGTCCAAGTTGGGATTGGGGAAGTTCCAATTCACCAGCTTGTGTGGGAGTGTAGAAAAATACATGTAATTTATTTTTTTTAAAGTCATATGTATTTAATTTTAGGATATTGTACAGATATAGTTTAGGAAATTTTATTTTTCGGAAAGCTTCTAATTAATATTCTTAACTATTTATGTTATAAAAGTCGAGTAGAATAATCCCCAAATAAAGATATAGATTTGAAACCCTATTTTTGATGGTGTGTAATAGTGTAATTGGTAAGAATAGTTGCAGGGTTATAGTGGTAATTGTGCTAGGGCTGTATAAAAGAGTTGTGAAGAAAGAAAAAATGAGTTGATTATTACTGTTGTCTGGAATGGATTGGGGGGAGGGAGAAGGGAAGAACAGCTTTGGGTGCTTGTCTGGAGTTAGAGCTTGTGAAACTTGGAGGTACTCATTCAATGATTTGCTTCTAATTGATCCAATTGGTGTGATATACTTTTACGGGGTGTAAAAAGAGTTTTGAGCAAGAAAAATATGAGTTTGTTTATTACTATTGTAAGAACTGGACTAAGGGGAGGGGAAAAGGGAGACTAGCTTCGATGCTTTGTTTGGAGGAGTTTTTTGAACCTAGTTTAGAGGTACAATTCAGTGGTTAGCTACTAATTTGGCTCCCAAATTGGTGTATATACATTTAAGGTGTGTCCTTTGCTGCTTGTGGTGATCTTAGGTTGTTTTAATTGGTGCCATTTGTGGGAAATGTTAAAAGATAATGTTTAGTAATTATTTTTTCCCACATTGGGGGGGGGGGCCACACAACATGGCGGAGCGCCCCCGGGTGGAGCCCCCCCCCCCCCCCCCCCCCCCCCCCCCCCCCCCCCCCCCCCCCCCCCCCGGCGTCATTGTAGAGGATTCGTTGGAGGAGGGAAGCATGTTCAATGAATTCTAGCCTCTATAATTTGGAGAAGAGGTGTCAAAATTCGGAGGGAATGTTGCATGCTCTAGGGAGCGATAGACAAAAGGCAATTCATTGAGAGCCAAAGAGAGGGATTCGAGTTTGAATGGAGATGGAAATGGGTATATGGGGTAAAATAGGGATATAATCAATATTGTTAAGCCGAAATGAAGCAAACGAGTCTTGAAATGTTTGAAAAATTACCAGCAATGTCACTTTACCTATTTTCTTGCAATGTGCATATAGATTGTTATCATTTCCTTTTGCTGGCTTTCTCTAGGCTGGTGTTTTTGAAGATTATTTTACCTTTCTTGCTTGTTTGTATTAGTTGCTAGTTGATACAACCCCTAACGTTTCAAGCCCTTAATTGAAGGCATATCATTGACAGAAGTTAAGAAGTTGAAGGAGGGGGGAGCCTCGCTGTACGGGGTGAATTGTCTTAAGTATTGGTGGAGACGCATTTGATGACCATGTACTAATAGAAAATGGGGAAAACAAAGACTCTGGAAAATTATTGGTGGATGAGGAGTATCAAATGCATGCGGTGGACATGACATTGCGAATATTGATGGAATAGATCCAACACATTGGATCACACAAGTATAGTAGTTCTTTGAAGTTTTGAGTATGTCGATGATCACAAAGTTCCTATTTTCTCAATGTAAATAGATGGTGGAGTTGTTTATTGGGGGCAGAAATGTCGCATAGGGAGATCGACTCATTTTGTATTTAGAGATGCTTAGGTAGGAGGGTAAGTTTTGATTTGGTGTCGAATGGCTCACAATCTTTTTGAGTAATTGTCAACTCAAGGACAAAATTGATGCAATGATTTATATAGTTAAATATGAGTCTATCGTCCGAAGCTCTTGATATGAGGTGAACTACTATTACTTTGGAGTTTCTTTGGAGTGCTTTGGGAAGATATTCCCTTAGGGTTGAAATTGTGTTGCCTGAAGCTATTGTAATGCAATGCAATTATCTTTGTAAGTGGAACAACGATATGTAGAGGTCTCTTTGTTTCCCAGGTTTTACGTTTCAATTTGGTTGGCTGGTATAGCTGTAACGAGTGTTCAACTCTAAGTTCCACAATTCCCTTTAGTGCCATAGCGATATCCAAATGACGGAGTCTCAGAAAACAAATGACACACTTTATGATGAAAAACAACATTACTTTTGTAAGTTAGGAGTAAGTTTTTGGATGGATTTTGATTGGTAGATAAGTTTAGGGATATGAAGGACATTTTGAAAGGTTAAACGGGGGTTTAAATTTTTTGGACATTTCCCAAATTTCCTGCCACAGTGGTCAGGAAACCATTGCAGTAGCTATTTTTCTACTGCTTGGGCATGGGGAATAGGTGGTAAGACGTTTGGTGAGTGGGTCATATGGTCGGTCGCTCTGAATCCATAATCCAAGAGGTGGAGAAGGTTGCATCCGAAACATTTTAATCCATTGGAAAATGGAAACTCACCTGAATATGCCAAAGAACAAATACCTGAAGGCTTGTCAAGACTGTTGTTTGAGAGCTCTCACCCTTTTACAATTCACCTTGGTTGAGACCAACTGCTTTTGATTTTAGTGGCTCATAACTTTGGTCAATGCTATATGCGCTTGTCCACTTCTGGATTGTCCCCCTCTTTGTCCCCATTCTCGACTTGATGTCTTCCCATAAAGCTTCCAACAACGCCCACGAGCAGGGTATTGATTCAAATAGCATACGTCGGGTCTTGGGTTTAATATACCTAGGGTTCACACATCATTTGGTATAAAAGCTTCGGTTTTCTTGAATCGCGTCGTCTAGTTAATTTCTTTCCAATTCTTTTGGTTCTTTTCCTTCAATCATGACCTGTTCGTCGAGAAATGCTTGAACCATGCCCCCCGTCATCACCGCAACAGCCCATTTATACTTTGAACCTCGTTTCTTGGTAAACATAACACACCGTGTTGCCATTCCTCTAACACTCGAACTAATGCTACATCTCCTTGTTATAAGTAGGGGTACTTCAGTGCTGCCTGTTTAACTTCTCGTTGAAATATGCAATGGGTCTTCCTTCTTGCATGAGAACGGCACCAATTACTTACACCAAAAGCATCAAATTCAATTTCAAAAGTCTTTGCAAAATTAGGTAATGTGGCTTCTTGCAATATGTGCACCATAAACTATCTTGGTCTTGATTCCTAGAATCTCCTATCTTCATAGCTAGGGTTGTTTTCTTTTCATCACCAATAGACTTCTTTCCAGTAGGTATATTTAGCTTGTTTCCATCACTTGCAACCATTACTGAATTGATTGAAACTTGGGGCTCCAGCATTAGTCCTTGCCTACTCTCCTGTCCTCGAACTAAGGCTACCACCTCATTGAAGCATGGGGCTTCCGATTTCCCAAGAATTTGAATACGCACTTGATCGAATTTTTTATTCAACCTAACAAGAAAATCATACTCTATCTTGATCAATAAGTTCTTCAAAACAATAGCATCATTCGAGCACTTTGTCTTTATTACTCTGTATTGATCTTAAAATCTTGCCATAGAGCACTCCGTGACTATCTTATTCCCTTGCCTTGTTGCATCGTTTTAACCTTTACTTCTTACACCTGAGCGGCATCCTTTGCCCTCGAGTATGTTTGTAGAATCGTGTCCTATATATCTTTGGCAGTATTTAGAAACATATATGTGTCACTGATTTCGGGAGTCATAGATCCTTATAACCATGCCATAATCATCATAGATCCTTATAACCATGCCATAATCATCGAGTCTTCTTGATCCCACGCTTCAAAGTTCGGATCACTAGACTCTAGTCTTATACCAATGAGATGGTTGATTTTCCCTTTGCCTTTCAAAATGGTCCGAACTAATTGGGACCACTTCAAATAATTTTTTCCATTCAATTTGTATGCTGCTGGAATATGTTGCAATTCTCCAAGCAGCTATGGATGAATTAATTCCTCCAATCGGGCTATATCAGTCCTAGTAATTTCTGACATGTAGCAATTAAGGTTGGCTGGTCATAGGGATAAGGAAAAAAAACACTAGCAATTAAGGCCAGCTGAAGAAGAACAAAGAAGGAATGAAGAAGGAGCACACAGAACAATGGTTACCCTTTTATACGAATTTCGATGACCCTGGCAACCCTGCAAAGAGGGAACACGGATTTTGGTGACCCTAGTTACTCCGAAGACCAACAAAACCGTCACTCCGGTGACCTTAGCGACTCCGACAACCAACTAAAATGTCAACGAAGATGAATCAAGAATTCCAGTAACCCTATGGTTGTAACGACCCATGATATCGTAGATCGTGCCACTATAGTTCGTGCGAGTTCGCCCAGCGACCCCAAGCCGACTTACGGTGTCTCATGGCGATTCACGGCCTCTTCGGTGACTTACAACGTCTTTAGCAACTTACAACGACTCACAGCGTGGGAGGTAGTTGGGTTTAAGAGAATTTCGACAACGAAGGCTAGAAAAAAAAAATTACAATTTTGTAAACCTTAGAAGCTCTGATGCTTCAGGATGGCGTAGTGCAATGGTAGAGGCGATGAATGCCCTTGATCAGAATGATACTTGGGATTTGGTACATTTAACTGTAGGAAAAAAGGCCATTGGCTGTAAATGGGTTTTTTCTATTAAAATAAATCTGATGGATCAATTGCTCGCTTTAAAAGCTTGTCTTGTTGCTAACGGATTTGCTTAAAACTCATGGAATAGATTTATTCTGACACTTTTTCTCCTATTGCTAAGACATTACAGATTGATTGTCATTTTGTTCGGGAGAAAATTCAGCAAGTATTAATTTCTACAGGGTTTGTGAAGACTGAAGAACAATTAGAGATCTTCTTACAAAGGCTCTAGACAGGGCTCAGGTTGACTATTTGGGTAACAAGCTAGGCATGATTAATATCTATGCTCCAGCTTTAGGGGTAGTGTTATAGGCTATAAATTATATATTAGTGTTAAATTAAGATACTGTTATATATTAGTCTTAAAATAGAACTTAATATATTTATTTTCTTTTTTAGTTTATTAGAACTTATATATATGTGTAACCTATGGATCAATAAAGTATACATAATTTTCTCTCTTCTCCTTAAAATTACAATGCTAAATACCCATTTACTCCCCACTGCCTTTTTTGGGCTTGATATCAAGCACTTCCCATGTATTATTGTGATGTAAACCTCTCATTTCTTTAGCGATTGCTTCTCTCCACTTATGATTTGATATTCTCTTAAATGTTTTTTTGGAAAAAACTATTTCATCTATCCAGGCCACCAAGTCTTGAATTTTGGTGATAGACGAGCAGATGTTAGATAATTAGATTAGCACATGATCTTTGTTTTTTTCTAGAGGGCTATAGGAGCATCTAGATCTTTTTTCTTCATCTGTAAGCAAATGAAAGGAATTTTTCACCTATATTTTTTGAAGTTTCACAAGTCATTCCTATACAATTTGGTCTACTGGTAGTCTCACTTTTAGAATTTTGGATAGGATGATTGGTTGCCTTGAGGAACTTTGGGTCAATTAGTGTATACTTGTATTATAGGTATGGGTCTAGAATTTAGTGACATATGTTAAGGACGAAAGGAAGATGTGGATTTTCTCTAGAATTCCTTGACTCTTCTTGATGTAGGGTGTTGTAATATGGCTCTTTCTCAAAGAATATCCGATCGGATGTCACAAGCATCCATTTGGATGTTGGGTGATAACACTTATCGCCCTTTGATAAGAAGAACAGTCAACAAAAATACATTTAAGAGCTTTCTCTTCCAATATGTATTTATTACGTTATTATCAAAAACATAGGTGGTGCATCTAAAGACCTTTGGTGGCAATGAATTAAACAAGTGTTCTTGAGGAAATGATGCAGAAAATTTATAGGAGTTTGCAACTTTAGGATTTTGGATGTGATTCTATGTATGAGATAAGCGGTTGTTAAAATGGCTTACCCCCAATAGTGAGGTACTAAGTTAGCTATCACAATTGAGTTAGCAATCATAATTGATCTTCTTGTCTCAAGTAGATGTCTGTGCTTACATTTAGATTCTCCGTTTTGTTGTGGAGTATATGTGCTAGAACTTTGATGGACATTCCCATGTTCATTAAGATAATTTTCAAACTCCTTAGAAAAGTACTTCCTACCATTGTCAGATCAAAGAAATTTGAATTTGAGTATGGAAGACTTTTGTCACAAATTTGTGAAATCATTCAAAAAAGGATAAACTTTTGGTGTCTCTTTTAGTAGGAAGACCCAACGAGTTCTAGAATGATCATCTATGAAGGTTATAAGTCATTTATTTCTCGATAGGGCTGTAAGTTGAGATGGTGTCCAATTATCACTATGGATCAAGTGAAACCGCTTAGATGGTTTATACAATTGACCATAATAAGTGTTTCTAGTGAACTTTGTAATAACAAAATGTTTGTAATTAAAGGTACTGACATCTTTATTTATAAAAAGTCTTAGGTACAATTGATACATATAACAGAAATTGGGATGACCCAAATGCTATTGCCAGAACATAATGTTGTTCCTTAGCACCACCAATCGTCTTCTCTAAAATTGTTCCTCAACATGTTATCGAGACTGATATTGGTGGAGATAAAGGTTTGTAGCCCTCATTATTTCCTCTTAGAGGACTTAATGGTCTTAAAACAAGGAAATTGTGAGGTACACTTTTAAACCAACAAATTTCTATTTTGGTTGATAGTGGGCTAGCCACAACTTTGTTTCTTCTAATTTTGTGGATGATTTGTTGTTGCTTAAGAGCGAAACTTTGCCTTCATTTCTTCTAAATTTAAAATTGTTGATTGATGAAATGCTTGTAGTTGTTGATTGCTACATCTTAGAATTGGGTGGAGTGGATTTAATTTTGGGCATTGTGTGGTTACAAACACTTGGTGGAGTTAAAGTTGACTGGGGCTTAATGACTGAAAATTCCCTGGGGTTGTAGGGATTATATTTTACGGGGTGATCCTACTTTACATAAAGCTGGTATCAGTTATAAATTATCAGAGAAATAATATTCTATTATTGAAAAATAATATTTTATTTCATACAGTGTTGGTCAGCCTTTATACACAAAAAACCTAGCAGAAATTAGGAAACTATCTATTAGATCCCATGAGTTATAGGACTCCTAGCTATACAAAATAGGAAAAGAAAAACATAGTTGTAAGTATATCCTAATTATACTAAAAAAATATTTTTCGTAAAATATAATTTTCCCCCACTCTCCCTCAAGTTGGTGAATAGATATTTTCCATTCCTAGCTTAGATACAATAGTTTGAAACATTGAGCTATTTAACCCTTTTGGTAGGACATTTGCAAGTTGTCCATTTGTGACACATAAGGAGTGTAGATTAGTCTACTATCCAGTTTCTTCTTGATACAATGTCCATCAATCTTAATGTGCTTTGTTCGGTTATGTTGTATTGGATCGTGATCTATGTTGATTGCAGATTTGTTGTCACAGCAGTCTCATAGGTCCATCCCACTTAATCTTTAGGTCTTCAAGAATGATCTTCAACCAGAGTAGTTCACATACACCTTGAGCCATCACCCTAAACTCTACTTTTGCACTCGATTGGGCTACTACATTTTGTTTCGTGCTCCTCTATGTCATAAGATTTCCACCAAGAAAGGTGCAATCAACATAATCGGCATCAATGTATGCTTCAAATACCAAACCTCCATTTCTTCTTAATAGAATACTGTTTCTCAGTGTCCCCTTAAGATATTGAAGTATTCTATAAGCCGCTTGCAAATGAACCTTCTTTAGGTTGTACATGAATTGACTTATTACACTCACTTCAAATGCTATATCCAGTTGTATGTGAGAGTACTTTATGTCTCCTTACTAGTCGTTGGTACATTTTCCTATCTACTGTAGTATCATGTTTTGCTGTTGTTAGCTTGAGATTTAGGTCCATGGGTGTGCTCATTGGCTTGCATGCTTTCTTGCCCGTTGCCTAAAGAAGATCTATAACATACTTCTACTATGAGATAAAGATTCCTTATCCTAAAAGAGCAACCCGATTCCAAGGAAATACTTCAACTTTCCCAATGCTTTGATCTCGAACTCCTTAGCCAAACACTGACTCAATGCTCGCTTCTTCTCATCATCATTTCCAATTATTACTACATGATCAACATATACAAGTAAAGTTGTAACTCCCCTTGAAGAAGAATGTTTAACGAACAATGTATGATCACCTTAGCTTTGCTTATATCCCATTTTCAACATAACCTTTGCGAATCTTCCAAACCGTGCCTAGGGAGATTGCTTTAGACCATATAGAGCCACCTTCAATTTACACACGATGTGAGCAACAAGGTTCCTACCATAACCCGGTGGGACTTCCATATAAATTTTCTCTTCTAGATCTCCATGTAAAAATGCATTCTTGACATCAAACTGTTGCATGTCTCGACCATAGTTAGCAGAAAGCGCTAGCAATACTCTAACTGTATTCATCTTTGCAACAGGAGCAAAGGTCTCTAGATAGTCAATCCCATATGTTTGCGTATACCCTTTAACTACCAATCGAGCCTTATATTTCTCGATTGATTCATCTGTTCTATATTTTACTATATACACCCATTTACAACCCACAGTTCTTTTTCCAATAGGTAACATCACCAACTCCTAAGTTTTGTTCTTTTCCAATGCCTCCATCTCCATATCCATAGCTTGTTTCCATTTTTCATTTGACATAGCTTCAAATACACTCGTAGGGAAAGTATACTTAGGCTAACAAGGAAGGCTCTATGAGGTGGTGATAATTCTTTTAATGATAAGAAAATTGACAAAGGGTATAGAGGTCTATTCCTACACTCTCTGGTTTTCTATCTTAAGGTAATGGGTAATCTATATCATCCTCATCATCAACCTATTCAACTTGTGTTTTAGCTATATTAATGGGTTGATCATTATTTTCCATTTGACCTTTGGTTTCACCTTATGACTTTCGATTAGAAAATATTAACTAATTCAATGGCTTGGGGATAGACTCTTGGACTTGTGTTGGTTCAGGGACAACCTTTACTTTCTTCTTCTTGTATTTCTTTACATATCTCATGTTTTTGTCAGGTCTTTCAGCTGTGTTGAGAATGGCTTCATCAGGATTGGCTTCAACAGGGTTGTCAAGAATGGTAGTACCAGTCTTAGATAGAGATGTAGACTTTGAAATAGACATAGGAGGACTAGGATTAGGGGACAAATCAAGTGGGTCTAGGTAACCTCCTTGATCTGAAATGAAACCTTCCTGATTCTTATCTTCTTGAGTAGATTTCCCTCCCTGAAGATAAGATCTTGTAAAGTAAGATTGCTTTTCGTTGAATGTGATATCCATGGAGACATAGAATCTCGTTGATGGAGAGTGGTAACACTTGTATCCTTTTTGAGTTGAAGAGTACCCAACAAAGACACATTTTTTAGCCCTAGGATCAAGTTTTCCCTGGTTTAGACCATGAACATAAACAAAAGACACACACCTAAAGGCCCTAGGAAGAAGATTATTTGTGATTCTTATGTTGAGGCTAAAGGATGAGATAACTTCCATTGGAATTTTGTAGTCGAAGACTCATAAAGGCAAACAATTTATGAGATAAGTAGCTGTAAGAACGGCTTCTCCTCAAAAAGTTTTAGGTATATTTGCTCTAAAATAACAGAGCTCGAGTTTTCTCAAAGAGGTCACCATTTTTTCTTTTTGCTACTCCATTTTGTTGTGGAGTATTTACATAGAATGACTCTTGAATAACTCCCTGTTTCTGAAAGTAAGGAGTAATGACCTAGTTGAAATAATCCCTAGCATTAGTAGATCTAAATCCCTTAACATCAACCTCGAATTGATTTTTTACTATAGAGCAGAAACTTAGTATTACAGTACTAACATTAGACTTATATTTTAACAAGAATAGCCAAGTAACAAGAGTATAGTCATCAATAAAAGAAACAATCCATTGTGCTCTAGAGACATTATGAACGATAGAAGGACCCTAGATATCAGTATGAATAAGATAAAAGGAATAGAATTCTTTTTATTATTGATTGGAAAGGACACTTGCTTATGTTTGGCAAGTTCACATACTTCACAATGAAAATTGTCGACACTTACATTTGAAAACAATGCTAGGAATAAAGTCTTAATGACCCTAAACGATGGACGTCTTAAACGATGATGATGAAGAAGGATTTTCTCCTTATTGGATAAACTGGTCTTTGATATAAGAACCCTGCGTTCAGCTATGTTTAGTTGTCTTGACTTCTCGAGATAGTAGAGGTTGTCCCTTTCTTTAGCACATCCAATCATCCTCCCTAAATCCTTGTCTTGAAACATACAACAATCACTAAACTACATTGTAGGATATATCATAGGTAAGTTTTTTTTTTTTTTTTTATGGAGGCAATGTTTGTGGATAATTTGGGGACACGAAGGACATTTTTTAAGGTCATGGTTGGGCTTATTTAGACATCTCCTACTCTTGCAACAATTATTAAAGATCCATTAGTTGTGGCTATTTTTTGGTTGCTTGGACATGGGATATAGGTTGGAAGGTATTTGGATGAGTGGGTCATGTAATAGGTAGCTCCTGAGTCCATGATCCAAGAGTTAATGAAGAGTGTATTTGGAGTGTTCAATCTAATGGAAAAAGGAAACTTATTTGAATACACTAAAAAACAAGTACTTGAAGGTTTCCCAATATGGTTGATAATAGATCTCACTCTCTCAAGTTCCTCCTGGTTGAGACCACTAGGTTCTTGTGATGCAAATTTACTTTGTGGTGCAGCAGCAATATGTGCTTGTCTAGCATGGCTTGGCAACCCATTATTCCTTGTCTGGTCTTCTTTCTAACTTCATTCTTGGCTCGAGACCTTTCCATGAATCTTCCAACACTTCTCTCAAGTGTGTTGAGGTTTGTTGCAATTGGTACAAAATAACTGATTGCGATTTTGTGACATAGATTGATTATTCCTTCTTGCTGCCAGGGCTATCCCTTTGTTTGAGTCTGAGGTTAATTTAGCATCACTAGCCACCATAGCCGAAGTATCAACATTTGTGGTTCCAGCATCATGGACCTTTTACTCTTCTCCTCGAATTAGTGCTACAACTTCATTGAGACTCAGAAGTTCTTGTCTACCAAGGATTTGGATTCTCACTTGGTCAAATTCAAGATTGAGTCCACACAGGAAATCATAAACTCTATCCTTTTCAATAAATTCTTTTAGAGCAGTCGTATCCTTTGAGCACCTAGTTTATTTCATACTATAATGGCCGAGTTCCTGCCATAGTGATTTTAATTGGTTGGCATATTCAATCATTGTTTTCGTCTATTGTTTTGTAGCCATCGTCTTCATCTTGACTTCAAAAACCTAAGCTGCATCTTTAGACTTGGAATAAGCCTCCTAAGTAACATCCCAAACCTCTTTGGTGGTCGTTAGAAACATACACGTGTCGCTAATTTTTGGAATCATAAAATCCCATAACCATGCCATGACGATGGAGTCTTCCTTCATCCCATGCTTCAAATTGAGGGTCCTTCGACCCTATAACCATTAGATGATTGATCTTTCCTTTTCCTTTCAATGTCGCTCAAACAAGCTGAGACCATTTAAGGTAATTTTCCCATTCAACCTATATGTGAGTTGAATGCTTTGAAGTTCACCAATCTATTGGAAGCGAGGTTCTTCACCAAACCGAATAGTATTCCCTCTTATTTTCGACATGCTATTAGCGATTAAGGTTGATTGAATAGAAATGCAGATGCAACAATTAAGGCTTGCCAATAAACAAATAAAAGAAGAGCACGTTTGTGGAAGGTATCGTTGGAAGTGGAGATGCAGCAAATAAGGCTAACCAACAAAAAAGGAGAGAGCATGTTTGTGGAGGGTGTTGTCGGAGGCAAAGATGAGGTGGCAAGATGATTTTGTCAGCAAAAGAGGGAGTAAATAGACAGCTGTAAGTTCGACCAAAAAACCTTAGATCCTCACGCATGCCATAGTAGTTCGAAGGTCCATTCAAGTTGGGTTTAGATTCATGGGTTCGTGCATGATCGCCTAATGTCTAATCAGACTTCGGCGACTCCAAGCAAACTTTGGCATCTCCAAAAAAATTTGGATTTTGGCAATTAAGACCAAAAAAATTCCTATTTTGTAAGCCTTAAAGGCTCAAATACCATATAAGAGAAATAATATTCTGTTTCGAAAAAGTAATATTTTATTTTAAATAGTGTTGGTCAGCCTTTATACACAAAAGAAACCTAGCAGAAATTAGGAAATTATAAATTAGATAACTATCTATCAGATCCCATGACTTAAGGGACTCCTAGCTATACAAAATAGGAAAAAAAAAAACATAGCTATAAGTATATCCTAATGATACCAAAAAAATATTTTTCCTAAAATATAATTTTCCCACATAAATCATTATTGAAACTTAATGATTAGGATACTTGTTCGTTTTGGACTCTTAATGTGATGGGTGCTAATGGGAATTCTCATGTAGCTAGTTCTCCTTTGTTATTATCATTATGAGAGGAATTTGATGATATTTTTATGTAGCGACAAGGTTTACCTCCTTGTAGGTCTATAGTCATAAAGTTACTTTAAGGGAAGGTGCTGGACCAATAAATGTGCTGCCTTATAGATATGCAGAAGTGCGAAAGGATGACATTAATATGTTGGTTAAGGAGTTGTTGGTAGTGGGAATTATTCGGGCTAGTTCAAGTCTCTTCTCAAGTCTTGTGATTGATGAGTTTTTGGACGAGTTGCATATCTTTTCTAAAATTGATTTATGTACAGGCTACCATTAGATTAGGGTGTCTGCTAAGGACATCCCTACGATTGCATTCCACACACACCATGAACATTATAAGTTCTTGGTGATTCTGTTTAGGTTAACTAATGCTCTTGCTATTTTTTAGGTGACTATGAATGATCTTTTCAGGCCACATTTCGATGCTTTGTTTTGGTTTTCTTTAATGATATGCTTATATATAGTGAGGATATAGAGTGGCATTTGGAGCATTTGCGCATTGTACTTGATCTATTATGCCAGAATCAAATTTCCGTCAAGAAAAAGAAGTTTATTGTAGTGATGAGATTATTAGAATAATTAGGGCACGTCATTTCCATTGAAGGGGTAAGTACTTATCCAGCTAAGGTATAAAGTGTGTTGAATTGGCCAAATCCTGCTATTACTAAGGGTATTTGTGGTTTCTTGGACCATTAGGTTATTATAGAAAGTTCATTAAAGGTGGTAAGATCGTTTGATCCCTAACTTCTCTTTTGGAGAAGAATTCTTTTGGTAGAATGAAGAAGCTTTATTATCATTTCGTGCTTTATAGCAAGCCTTCCTTAGTGCTCCATTGTTGGTAATGCTGAATTTCATTCCACGTTTTGTGATCGAGTGGAAATGCATTTGGGTTGGCTTTAGAGTTCTTATGCAAAATCAATGCCTCATTGCTTACTTTATTAAACCTTTGTCGGATAAAACTTTGGCTAAGTCAACTTATGAAAAGGAGGTCATGGCATCAGTGATGGCCATTGACCATTAGCAACTATATTTTCCTAGTAGATGATTTGCGGTGAGAACAGATGAAAAGAGCCTTTGCCATCTCTTAAATTAGTGGATTACTACATCTAATCAGTAGCATTGGTTGGCTAAGTTGTTGGGATATGAGTTTGATATTCAATACAAAACTGGAGGAGAAAATAGAGCAGTTGATGTGCTTTCTAGGGAGTATGAGGAAGCTGATTTGATAGGTGTTTTGGATCCTATATGGATTGATTTTGACTCTATTAGAAGAGATGCCTTGAAAGATTTATTTTTGTCTACTAAAATTCAATTGTCGAAAGATAGTAGGGTTGTTGGCCATGGTTTTTAGCTTTTAATGATAACCTATTTTATCATGATAGGCTGGCTATTCCAGCTAAATCTCATTGATTGCCATTATTCTTATATGAATTCCATTTCTACTTAGTTGGAAGGCCTTGCTGGTTATGTGAGAATAATGGCACCTTTGTAGCCAATTATGCTATTTGCCAAAGGAATAAAAGCTCTACACCTTTCTCTAGTAGGATTACTTAATCCTTTACGTATTCCTAAGGTGTTGTGGGAGGACATATCTATGGATTTCATTACCGCATTGCCATGTTCCAAGGGGTATGATGCCATTTTGGTAGTGGTGGATTGGTTTTCAAAATATACCCATTTTATCCTGTTGAAGCATCCATTTATGGCTAATATAGTGCTCTTGCTAAGAGACGCGAATTGCAATGAGGGTGATTAGGTATTTCTTTGTTTATGACTTGCTCTAAATTTGAAATTGAAATCCATTAGTGTTTCTAAGCTCTCTCTAGGATATTTTGAGCCTTTCCTAATTCTTAAATGAGTGGGTAGTGTGGCTTATCGTTTAAAATTGCCTCTAAATTGTTGACTCATCCAGTCTTTCGTATTTCTTTACTTAAGAAAGCCAATGGTTTATTTCCTATGGTGAATGAGTTACCTTTGGAATTTTTGTTGGAAGATGAGAATGTTACTATGCAATTGTACAAGTTATTGGGGAGGCCATTGTTTTATGAGGGATGGTTTGGATTTACCACAATTATTAGTCTATCAGGATGGTCAATCGGCATTGGCTGCTACTTGGGAAGATGTGGATCATTTTCATTTGCTTTGTCCCAATTTTGTCCTTATGGATAATGACATTGTTGGGAAGGGGGGGAAATATATTGATATCACCCCTACAATTCATCAACCGTTATCACGAGTGTATAGGATGAGGGTGAAGTAGTGTAGTGGAGTATTGGTTGTGATGTGTGTTGTGTTGTATATATCGTGCTATGTGGTGGTATGTTCTATGGTGTGACCTATAGTGTGTAGGGTGTAGTTTAGTGGTGTGCAGGTGTGTTTTATTATTGTGGTAGGTGTTCAATGCTGTGGCAAGTGAAGTAAATAAGTACAAGGTTTTTAGTAAATAAGGGGAGTAACAATTTTGTAAATATGTTCACTAGTAGCTAAGGTAAATGGAATGAAAGGAGGAGTAGGGGGTCATGTTCCAAATTAGAAAAATAAAGGAACCTTAGTAGAGTACTTTCAAAACTAGAAGTAGGAACTTCAAAGTCTGAACTTCGAACTTCAGAGTTTCATCTCTTGAGATCTACTCTTTAATTCTTTGATTGCATTTCTTCAACACATCACTTCATATACTATAACTATTCACTAATAAATCCATGGTCACATCACCCTATGTAGCAAATTGTCTAAGAAGGTGCTTGTTTATCTAATTCTCAAGGTATAGGACATGAAAGTTGGATAATTGATACTTGAGCATCAGTTTATAGGTTTAACTCTCAACACAAGTTTGATTCAATTAAAGCTTTCTGTTATGATGACTTAAGTGAATTATAGGTGGCTGTTGGTAGTTTTAGCTTTAAAGTCGGTAGTTAAATTAATGCCATAGGTTGGTGGAGTTAATGTTATGGGATTGTTGGGGTTGGTTTAATTATTACCAACTTTGTGAAGATTATTTGTAAGTAGGTCTTTTCATGTACAAATGGTAGTATCTTTAAACAATTCTAGATTATATTTTCTTCATAATATTAGAGCTTAGTCGATCCCAATCAGCCTCGATCGAAGTCATTAATGATAAGTAATCACACCGCAACATTGACCTTTGAAAGCAAACTCAAGTTAATTTCTATTGACTCTACAAAATTGTTAGTAGTGTAAAGTTCCACACATTTCGTGAAGCTTGTTAGAGAGCGAGAACAATTATAATATCTCATCAATGCCACACTTATACAACAACCATGGATGAAAATCATCAAACGTAGTATGCCGAAAATCAAGGGGACACATTCTCATCCGCTTCCAATGTGTAAAGGCAATTATGTACATCACCTTGCATCTTTTTGTGAAGATATTTGGATATGGGGGTGTCAGATTATATGGCAAACTCAATGAAGTTCTTCAAAAAATATGATGTGTGAATCAAATATCAAAGTTTTGGCTACTAATGGTGGTCAAGTGTGTGCTAAAGGATAAGGACTAGTGCAAGTTTCGAATTTAGAACTCAATTCAGCTCTATTTGTACTAGAGTAGAAATATAATTTGATATTAGTTAACAAGATCACTAGAGATATGCATTGTCGAGCATATTTCTCATCTTAGTATCGTAATTTTGAGGATCTATCTTTAGGAAGGACCATTGACAGTGTTGAGGAGAGGAATGGGCTTTATTACCTGACATAAATTAGCAACACATCTAATACCATTCATGAGTCCAAAATCATTTTGTCTGTTATGCTATAGAGTCTGATATATTGTTGTAGCATAAGTGTATAAGCCATCTTAGTTTTTCACATTTATGTCATTTATATCCGCAAGTATTCAAAAATAATGAAAAAAACCGAATTTTATTGTGAACATTGTGCTCTTGCAAAACATACTCGATCTACTAACCTTATGCATCCATACAAGCCTTCCAAACCCTTCCATTTTATACATATTGACATATGGGGCCCGTCTAGAGTTTCTAGTTTGTCTGGTCATTGTCGATTTGTCACTTGTGTTGATTATCATACTCGAGTAAGTTAGGTGTACTTGCAAAGGGACAAATCTAATGCATGCTTAGTGTTTTGTCAATTTCACAAATTTGTTACAAAAATGTTCTAAACATCAATTTGTATTTTGAGAAGTGACAATGGGTGAGAGTATTTCTCATTTAGCTTTTATTTATACTTGATTAAGCATGGAATCCTATACTGAAGTTCTTGTCCTTGCACACCCCAACAAAATGGGCTGCATGAAAGAAAGAGCTATCATTTGCTAGAAGTTACACATTGTCTTATGTTAGCAAGCTCCTTACCATACACTTATTGGGGAGATGTACTCTTAACTGCTACCTATTAGGTGAGTGGAGTCCTATCTTTGATGATGCTTCAGACAATGAGCTAGGAATAGAAATCGTGTTTAAGGTGGAAAGGAAACTTTGATGGCTTGGGGAAAACTTCTCAATAGACACAAAGTGAGGCAGTGGGTATAGGGGTCTTTTGGTGCATTCTCGGGTCTTTTTTCTTATAGCAATAGCAAATGTAAGTCCTGGTCAAGGCTAAGAGGCTCGAGACAAGGTAGTTTAAGGTTAGTAGAAGGATGGGCTATTGGTGGGGGAGAATTCAGATTTGATTCACTCATTGTTACCTCATTTCTAGAGCTTGGTTCAGAAGATTGTTGCCTTGTAGTCACGATGGGATCTCCTTTCCTTATATACACTTGGTTAAACCAAAACCAGTGAAAAGTTTTACCTTCTCCTTCCCTTTTTTTCTTCTAATCCATCAGATTGTGGGATTGACTTTTGAGATTCAGATTTAGAGGACTCTAGTGGTGGAAAGTTTGACTCCTTATTTGCAAGTGTATGTGACTCCTCTCGAAGATATGGAGTGGTGAAATAGGATTTATTTTCAATAAATGTAACATCGGTTGAGACATAGAGTTTTATAGTAGGTGGATGAGAATATTTGTAACCGTTTTGAGTAGATGAGTACCCCATGAAGAGACACTTGAGAGCACAAGGATCTAACTTCCTATGGTTATGACTATGATGAACATGGACAAAGGAAGTACACTTAAAAACCCTCAAAGTGAGATTGAAGAAAGATCGAATATCAGAGTAGAAATAGGTTTTCTAGTAGACTTTGAAACCCTAAGACCTTAGAAGGAATTTTGTTTATGACATAAGCTAATGTGAGTACAACTTCTCCCCAATACGTTTTTAGCACATTTTGTTGAAACAATAAGGCTCTAGTACACTCAAGAAGATGTCGGTTTTTCTTTCTATTACTCAATTTTGTTAAGGAGTGGTGATACAGGATGATTTGTGTATGAGTCCTTCTTTTTAGAAATAGTGACTCAAGATTTGGTTAAAATAATCTCAAGCATTGTCCGAATAAAAGTGTTTTATCTTGGTACTAAATTGATTTTGAACTATTGTGTGAAAGATGGGAAAAATGTGACTCACATCAGACTTATTAGTAAATAGATCCAAGAGACTTGTTCAATCATCAATAAACATTACAAACCACTTAGACCTTGAGATGTTTGGAATGGTTAATGGCTCCCAAATATCACTATGGATTAAAAAGAAAGGAAAAGATCTTTTATTATTGGTGAGAAATGGTACACGATTTTGTTTTGCATACTCACACATATCATAATGAAAAGGCTGAACATCAAATCCCTTGAACGAAGAGGGAAACATTATTTTCAATGCAGGAAAAGACACAAGACCTAGGCGCCTATGATTTAACTAGATGACATCCTCATTGGAAGAAGAAAACAAGATAGACATGGTAGATTCACTAAATTCTAGTTGACCTAATGTAACTAAGTAATAAAGTCCATTATGTTCCTTAGCAAGTCCAATCTTCTTCCCTAAACCTTTGTCCTAAAATTCACAACAGGAATCATGGAATATAACACAACCAGTTAGACCTTTGGTAAGCTTTTGTATGGAAACCAAATTTGTAGATAATTGGGAAACATGAAGAACATTATTAAGCACTAGTTTTGGGGTAACCTAGACATCTCCTATTCTTTCTTCTATGGTTGTAGAACTATTAGCAACAACAATCTTTCTATTGCTAGGATAGGGGTTATAGGTTTTGGATTTATTTAAAATATGGGTCATGTGATCCATAACACCAGAGTAAGATCCAAGCATTCCTAAGCTCATTACTTAAAAGCATTTAACCCAAGAGAGATTAGATCTTCACCTGAAAGGGTCAATGAGCACATACCTTGATTTGTTGGTTGAGAATTGTTAGTTGTTGGTTTTTCAACATTCCCTAGCATGCTTCTAATTTTCTCAATTTCCTCTATATTAAATCCTCCAAACACCTAAGTTGGGTCTTGAATTGACACGAGCTTGCGTTTCTTGACCACCTTTTTGTCCCCATTCACGATTGGATAGTTTCCCATGAAATTTCCAATATCGTTCTTTGGTTTGCCATGGTTTCTTGCAACACGTGCACCATAACTTTTTCAATCCTTTTGCACACTTGATCGATTAGGCTTGACTATAGTAGTTTTGTCCAATACTAGCTCCTGAGGTTTAGAGCTAGAAGAGCATAATTTTTGGTTGAAGGCCACTCTAACATAATGCCCCTGTGGCTCTCTATTGCATGAATCAAGGATATTGCTTCAATTAGAGAGGGAAATTCAGGTCTGCTAAGAATTTGAATTTGTACAAGATCAAATTCAGAATTTAGACCAATCAAGAAATCATAACTCGATACCTTTCTATAAACTTTTTTATGACCACTGTATATTTACTACAGTTCAAATCAAGTGTCTTGTAATCATCAAGTTCCTACCACTAGTTTTGTAGAAAATTGGCATACTCTGTCACCATTTTCATCCCCTATTTCGCTCCAGTTGTCTTCGTCTTGATATCATGTACAAGGGCCGCATCATTGACCTTGGAATACATCTCATAAAGGGCATCCCAAATCGCCTTTGCTATAGGAAGAAACATGCACGTATCACGGATTTCAGGGGTTACGGAATTCCGTAACCACAACATGATCATTGAATCCTCTTCTTTCCACGCTTCAAATCCTAGCATTTCGTTCTTCGATGCTGTCTCCAGTAGATGACCCAGCTTTCCTTTTCCTTTCAAGAACTTTCGAACTATTTAAGACCACTTTAAATAATTTCTTTCATTTAGTCTATATGTTGCCTAGATATTTTGAAGCTCTGTTGTCTTGACATAATACCATATCATATTTTCTTTGATGGCTAATGGTGAATGCATAGTAGCTATAGGGAAGGGAACTCTACACCTAGCTGCTATGTAATTGACCCTTTGTTCATCATAGGGTTACAATATCATTTGTTGTATGTCGACAAGTTGGCCAATATGAATTATCAAGTGATAGTTTTTACAACTTATTTCGTGTTACAAGAGCTTTTTGAGGGTGGATGATTGGCAATGTTGAGGGATACAATGGCCTTTACTCTCTCTCTAGAGTCCATCCTAGTTTTAGAATCAAGTCTAAGTCTATGTCATTGATTTCTATTACAAATAACTTAAATGTAATGCTTTGGCATAAATGTCTTGGTCACCTTAGTTTTTTTCTACAAAAATCAATTTCTTTAGTATTAGATACTGTTGGAGAATAAATTGACATTTTACCCCCCAAAAAAAGAGACTATTGGAGAAGTACATCAACTAGTGTACTTATTTGATATGTTGAAGTACTAGAAGTTAGTTTTTAACAAGGTTGCAAGGGTACTAACATCAGCGTTGTAAAAAACCTAGTTCAACACAAAATGAAACATGTTCGTATTGATAGGAGTTTCATCAAAATTGAGGTTGAAGAGGGGTAGGTTAAGTTTTAGTACATTCCTGTGGGATAGCAGGGAGTTGATGTGTTGATAAAGTCACTAGCAAAGTAGCAATTTTTGGAGATGTCAACTAGTGTACTTGTTTAATATGTTGAAGTACTTGAAGTTAGTTGTTAGTTGAGTCATAATATTTTCTTTCTTTCTTTTCTTTTCTTTTTTCTTTTTGCTTGTTTCCTCTCTTTTTTGTTGTGTAATTTGAAGTTTTATCAGGTGGAGGAAGGATAGCATTAATCTAGGAACTAGGAGATTTGTTAGTTACAGTTATCTCTGGATTTAATACTAATTTGTACTCTCTTCCTTCCACTAGTATTACTGTATATATATGATGGTATAATCAGAAAATAAATTAGAGGGAATTCTTCCAAAATTTCTTTGGAGACATTAGTGGATTCAGTTGTGAGCACTGTATTATAACTAAAATCTTGAAAAATTGCTACCATGTGTAGCCTTATAAGCTTTACAAACCATTTAAACCATTTCATTAAATACATAGTGATATTTAGGTGCCTTCTCTAATTTTATCTTACACTAAACATAAATGGTTTGTAACTTTTATTAATGATTATTTACAGGGTTGTTGGGTATGTCTCTTTAAGGAAAAATCAGAATATATAGCATGTAGTTTAACTATTTTACATTAGTCTTCAATGACTTTCATGCAAAATTTCAAATAGTCTGCATTGACATTGGAAGGAATATTTTCCTAATGAGTCTGAACATTATTGAGTTGAAAATGGCATTGCTCATAAAAATTCTAGTGCTTACACACCCAGGCTAAATGGGGCTCGAGCATAAGAATTAGACTTTAGCTTTAGTCTAATATTAGGTGCATTTATTTAACTCCCTTTACTTATTGCTAGCTCCTCAATAATGCACCAAATAAATATAAATTCAAAGCTCATGCTTCTTTCACAAAAGGAATACAAATGCTATCACTTTCCCTCAAAACAAGTCCATGTCATAATTAAAGTTTTGTATTTGTAAAAAATTAACCATATTATGATGGTTCTATGAGCAATAGTCATTGAAAGATTAAAGGTGTATACTTGATATCCAACCTAGACATACATATCAGGTTAAGATAATTTTCTTTTTGAATCTTCAAACCCTATGCCACTAAAGTTGAGTCTCTCTAGTTGGTTAAATCCTTCTAATTCATTGAGTTTTAACTCTTTATCATCTGGACTATCAAGTCCTAATTTGATAAAATTTGGCCCTTCTTCTTCATAATATGATTTTGCATTAGAGGGTAGATCATCATCAAAGCCATGTCCTTGCTCTATGCATTTGGTAACTTGGTTAGTCTTCTCTTGATTTGGAGTAATTTCAAACACTTCGAAAATTCATTTTTACACAAGAAGGTAATATTCCTCAGCAAAGCCTATTTTCTAGTGAAGTTCTTGGTCCAACCAGAGATTAGAAATTAGTTTAGGTCAGGGCAGCAAGAGGAGGTTAATAGTACAACGTCATGGTATTCCATGGACAATTGTGAGTGATAGGGACCCTCTCTTCATTAGCCATTTTTAGAAGGAAATCTTTTAACGCTCAAGGTGCTTAACTTCATTGTAGTACTTTTTATCATCCTAAGACTGATGGGTGAGCTGAGTTGTTGAATCATTGTTCAGAATGCTACTTACATTGCTTTGGTTTTGAGAAGCCCAAATCATGGGCCAATTGGTTAGCTTGGGCCGAGTACTCCTATAATACGTCTTATTACTCTTCCGATTGCTTGATTCCATTTGAAATAGTTTATGGGGGGCCTCCTCTAGTGTTTCCTACTTATATTCCTCGTGAAATTGGGGTTCATTCCTTATTACATCGGTTACAAGAGCATGATGAAACTTTGGCCTTGTTGAAGCTTCACTTGGGGGTTGCTTAGTTGCATAATTGTCATCAAGCTGACAAACATCATTGGGATATTTCTTTTGATGTGGGGGAATGGGTGTTTCTTCGTCTTCCACCAGCTTTCAATTTTACACTTAAATTGAAAGCCACTTCTATGCTCGAACCAGGATATTATAGTCCATTTCAAATTGTGGAAAGGATTGGTGCTGTTGCTTATCGGTTGAAGTTGTGGATGGTTGTCGTTTACATCCAGTATTCCATTCTTCTTTATTGAGAAAACCTGTTGGTTCTTCTCATGTGGTTGTTGATTTACCTGCTAATTTACTGCCTGCTAAGTGTGAACATGTCCATCTGCCTCTGCGTGTTTTTGGGTGTTGTTTATATCATAGAGATGGGATTGATGCTACTTGGTTTGATAAAGCCTCCTTTCAACTTTAGTTTCCTTCTACTGTCCTTAGGGATAAGGACAATCTTCAAGGGGTTGGTATTGGTACGGCTACTAGAGTGATTGGAACTATTAAGCAAGTTTATTCTAGGAGGTCTGAAGTTTTTAATATTACTTCTTGAGGTGGGATTGTGGTTAGCAGTAGTGGTTAATGGATTAACACACGGTTGTGAATAAGTAAGTGTGTTAGGTGTTGTGAGTAAAGATCAAAAGAGTAAATAAAGTTGATCTGCTTGCTAATGAGGCGTGATTAGTTGGAAATAATATTAGTATGTTCTGCTGGAATAAAGTCAGCTAGGCTGTGCATGCTGATGTGGCATCCTTAGCTGGAAAAATAAAGTTAGTCAGGAGATTCTCCTAGATAGCTGGGACTGTAAATAAAGGGATGACAGTTAGAAGAGGCACGGGAGATGTTTTCTTCTCAGATTAATGATGAGATTGAGTTTTGAGCAAGTTGCTCAAGTGAGTCCCAATTGGGCTTGAGTTTTAAAGTTGTGCCCTAATTTCTTATTTTCTAGTGTGGACTTTTAAACTTTGCATTTGTACTCCATGAGGTGCTTCTAGATCTTTTGCTTTCAATGAAAGGGCATGGCCATAAATTAACTGTCTATGAAGTCTATGCACCGGTTAACCCTAGCTTTACTGAGTTTCTTCATCTTTAGCTGCATTCTAAGTTGATAGCCTGTATTAATGTATGTATGGAGTTGTATAGAGAATTCTCAAATTTGATTAGCACAGTAAAAGTAGATTGGTTGCTATTATTTGATGGAATTTCTGGCACTAAAGATTTATTGAAACATGAATATCCTTATGGGTTTATACGCTTAATGCTATGTAGAATTAATGTACATGTTAAGAATATGTTGTCTCCAATAATTGGAAGTACTACTTATGATCAATCTGCTAGAATTAAAGAAGGAATGTGTTGTTGCTGATAAATTGGAGTACTACTTGGAATCAATTTTTAGATAGTTGTAGAAAGTTGATGTATTGTGTTGTTTTGCTCCCTAGCCATGCCTCTTTCATATTTCTTGTATGCTTTCACCTGATAATATTTTGAATTCAATGTTTCCTGTGTATGATATGACAAGATAGGTAATGTGTAATTACTGATTTCTGAGAATTACTTTAGACAAGATTAGTACTTCATAGACAGCCATGTCCTAGGACATAATAGGTCAATGAGTTTAGTGGCCACAAAGAAGATTTAATATGTTACCTTTCTGTTTTTGCCTTTAGCCGTGTAATGGGACTTACACTGTAGGTGATTTTATGATGAGAAAAGAAGAATTGCAAGTTCTGAAGACTACATCTAGTGTTGATGACGGTATTTTTCTATCCTTCTTCTTTGAAAATCATTTTATCTCAATTATTTTGGTTTTAATTGAGCATTATATGTCATTTTACATGTCATCCGCTGTATTTTGATATCCAATCATTTTGAAAAGTACTATCTCGTTGGCCATAAAATTTTCATCAATCTATCGACGGGTTCCCTCTTCTTTTTAGTGTTTAATTGGCAACCTATGGAAGACAGGGCCCTTGGAAGCCTTTTACCCCGTTGTCCTGGAGGAGAATTGAACTCAACAACACTTTGTGGGCTCTCGTTGTGTTCTTTCCGTTGCATATTCATCTTAGTCTAATAATGTGTTTTTTTCCATGGTCTGAGCACTGAGATTGTGTAGTTGCGTGCTTGAGTGTGCTAGGAATCCTTTCATGTGGGGAATTCTAATAATGTCATTACAGATCCTAGCAGAGCCCTTTAAGGCTCACAGAATCACATATCTTATATATGTAATATGGAATTCTAAGGTTTATCCCTCCTTTTCTTTATTGTACTTGTGAGCCCACTCCTAATTTAAAATTATACAACAATAACGGTGGAAAAAACAGAATAATGTTTTCACGCATGGATAATTGTACTATGGTTAAACATGAATAAGAACTATGCACAGATCTCTCTGGTTTATGTGTGCATTATTTATTTATAGTTTTCTAAAACATTCTTTTTCTCAAGCGCCCCCACTATGTGGCTAGAATTGTTAGCCCTTGAAATAAAAATTGACCTGATATGTCTTACCTGTTTAGTAAACTCGTTTGCTTCTTTTGAGTGTACCTGTTGATTGTTCTTGCTTTCTTTTAATTGGTGCTACGCTTGTTTATGAGATGGCCGCCTTTTCTCAATTGATGCTATTCAGGTATGTCTATATAGACTTGAGAAAAATTTCTTTGCAAATATACATTCGGGCTATAATTCTAGCCTGAATCTGATTGTTGATTTGTTTCAATATGATTGCCATCCACATTAGAAAAAGTTTTGTCTGAGTTTCGAATATATAGAGAATGTTTCATATTACTTGGAACTTTTTGGATCCATCAACGCCATTCATTTATTTATAGTTGTCAAGTTGAGCAGTTATGTGGGTGAGGTTGCTGTGGATCAAATGTCTGAGGTTTCTTGCATGAGTGATTATTGGGATTTGTTAGATATAGAGCTCTAATTGTAAGACCTCTACTTCACTCAAGTGATTAGATCTAAGGAACTGTAAGAACAAGAGCAATATAATTGCTTAGTGGCCTTTCAATTTGGAAAGATTGTTGTAGGACTCCTATTGGCGATATGCATGAAGGCTCCTTAAAATGAGAAACTACAATTTGCCTCTTACTATATTATATGTCATCATTAACATGTACTCAAAAGGTTGCTACATAGTTCATGGTCAAATGTATTAAGCCAATATTTGGGCATCATCAATTTCTCGTATTTTTGACTTGGTTGAGGAGTAGTCACAAAAAGAAGGCGGCAGACTTGACAATTCCTCATAGCATACAACAACACTCAAGCCTTACTCTCATTAGGTGGGGTTGACTCAATCCCTCATAGCATGAGCTATTTTTTGTTATTTGCTCCAATATTTATGGAAATTTTCTACTTTAAGGAGAATTATATCTTTTATATCTCATTTGCCATTGTTATTTTCACTTTTGTGTATATGTTCAATTGCTGCAATGGATAACACGGTTAGTGCAATGTAAAAGATCATATGTTGTATTAGGAAAAGAAAGTCAACACTTGCTCCTTTATCTTGTCATTTTCAGTCCTTGATATTCTTTTTGGAGAAATCTTTAGAGCTAGATATAAAAACTGATGCTAATAGCAACACTTACTGATTCTTGGGTCCCTGCTTTGTCATCTTTTTAGCGTAACTACATAGATTGATCATCCTCTATCATAGTATATTGTTTGTCATTAGTTTTTGCTTAGTAGACGATGCTATGCAGTTCCTGTAAATAACAATTGTTTGTTTGTCTTATGTTGGTATATATGCTACACTTTGTATGTATATGATTTTCTGTCCAAAGTCTTGTATGTGTTGGGACCCAAATCTTGGGATATTGAGGATTTGCATTTTATGTTCTAAACTGAAACAGTAGTCAGTACTATATCCTCATACGTATTGCCTTTTGATATGGATGGTGCAAAGTGTAGTCAACATAATCTTACAAATTACGAATGCCTGTTCCACCGGGCTAAGAATAGTGGCTACATGTGGGACCTGCACAAATACAATTTTATTTATATGTAATCATAAATGTAATTTTAAATTGCTTGATTATTGAAAATATCATTGCAGTAGCTCTTTTCTTTGTTGCCATCGTGTACTACCGATTTAATTACTTGTATTAAAAAACCAGGACTTCTATTTTGGACTAGCTATAGATGATATATCTTTTTATTCTCCAGCATTAAGCCTCTTTTTGACACTTTGGTTAACATGAGCGTATAATAATAAAATTGGTAGCTGCAAATGGAGTTAAATATTGACTCTTTTTGGATGAAAATGTTAAATATTGACTCAATATATGGCAGTGACTCTTTCTTTATTTCCTACTTATTTCTCTACTAACGACAAATGGTTTGTGTATGTGGAATGTTTCACTAAATCGTAACTCAAAAAACACTGATACTAGGGATCCAAGGCAACAGGAGCATTCATCTTAACAGCAAGTCACTGCTTAGGAGGTTCTATCATGAGGTAGTTAAAGCTTTATTTATTTATTCATTTATATATTTGTTTGTAATTTGTGGAGTGAATGAAGGCTGAGCAATGACAAATATCCATCACCTTGGAATGAACGAAGGTTGGTAACCAACCCAAAAAAAAAAAAGGAGATTGGGAAATACAAACGAGTTAATTCATTATTGCGGTGATTTTATGTATGTAATGTTTTCCACAATTGCGATGGAAATTTGAGGCCCTAAGTTTAACACAACCATTGAATATAATTTCAGTGACATGCACTCGTTATGAACCACTTGGATTTTATGTAGTTTTCTTGCCCCTTTTGGATGATAATACTGTGTTGTTGTTACATACAGTGTCCCTATGATGGCTTGTTCTAGTAGGACAATTCAAATAATCGAAGATCCTTGCATGCTTTGTATCATTGTGTTGAATAGGATTCATTAAAAACATTTGGGCAATTGACTATTAAGAGTGGACGTGTGACATTGGGTGTAATGAATTTTGTGTCTACCATTAACCTTTGGACCCAAATTACTTTAGGTGTTCCTTGACCTATAGCTCTGACTTCAGCTTCAGCATCATTCCTAGCTACTATGGTTTGCTTCTTGCCCCTCCCTATCACTAGATTACCTCATAATTTTGTACGAAAACCTAAAAGTAGACTTAACAATATGATATGATGTGGACTTCAATCGGCATCTATAAATCCTTCAATGTCTTGACTATTATTTTTCTTAAGTAATAGCCCTATACCTCGTATACCATTCAACTAAATCATGATGTGATTCACTTCATCATAATGTATTCTTTTAGGGCATGCATGGCTTGGCTTACCACACTAATTGAGTAAGCAAGGATAAGACATGTTAAAGATAAATATATTAGCCTCGACATAAGCCTCTGATGCTAATTTTTGTTTGCCTCGATTTACCCTTTCAATTAGTTTGCAACAATGTGCTAGTGGTTTGATTTCTTGGTTCCTTAAAGCATGTCAAGAATGTATTTTCTTTGTGAGATAAAATACCATTCTTGTTATGCACAACTTCCTTTCCAAGTAATTGTTGAAACTTGGTTCTCTTCAAATTTTGATTTGATCTTAGTTAATCTATCAATTTTACCAATGTCATCAACACACACTAAGAGTAGCCCTTTGCCCATTCTGACTCATTTTCGTAAACATGGTATAATTGGCATGACTTTGATGATATCACAGTTGATTCAAAGTTTTGCAAAGTCCCATGAAACAAGTGTAGGAGATTGTTTTAGATTGTTTAATGATTTGTTCACCTGGGAAACTTGCCTAGCCTCTCATCAAATGCAAAGCTTGGTGTGGGTTTTATATAAATCTCCTCTTTTAGTTCTCCATTTAGAAATGCATTCTTCACATCCATTTGATGAAGTGGCCACTCTAGGTTCACAACAGATGAGAGAAAATACTCAAGTGAAGCTTAGATAGGGAAACAAAAGTCTTATCATAATCAAGCCCATGCATTTGGGAAAATACCCTTGAGTAGTAGTTCTCGTTTCATATCTTTCCACTTTGGACTCTCAAGTGCTTTACGAATGATTTTTGTAATTACCATACCATCAACCAAGTAAGGACAGCTAGATACCATGGTGAAATTTTTATATGATGAGTGATGTGAGGTTGGATACTTTGCACATAGTTGTCTCCTCTCCTAAGAGCTATCGGCAATTAGTCTTCCTTTGCAATCTCTTTTCCTTCACTTGGACTTATCACATCTCTGCATCTAATCATAAGTTTATCGTAACTTGTGCCCCGAGGAAGTTTTTTGGATCACTCTTAGCAAATGATGATTGGTGGTGTTTAGTTAGTTTTGATCTTCATTAAATTCTCGCAATTTAGGAGAATTGGCTGTCTTGAGAATCATAGCCCTAAATAGTTTGATTTTGACAGTGTTTAAAAGAGACAAAGATTGGACTAAATTTGGAGTTTGTGAAAGTTAATGTAGAACAATTGATTTCCACCTAATAGTTAGGAAGAGACTGAAATTTCCACCTTTGAAATAGGATTGACTTGGGGATACAATTGGCTTGGAGTTTGTAGAATTTACGAATCAAGTAAGCTAGGAAGAAGAGTAGAAGGACATAGATGAGTCCCATTGACTTATGTACTATTATTATCCTCTACAAAGAGGCATTATAAAATGATTGCATTTTAAGTAAGGACACATCAACCATGGTATATGTGCATTTAGTGATTCGATGATAGCACTTGCCAGCCCTTTTTACTTGTGGAGTAGCCAATACAAACACGCTTTAAGGTTTCATTGTCAAGTCTTTGCCTCTTTGGGTATGAATTTGGAACAAAAAGGTTAGAACCAAACGTTTAAAGAGAAAGAAAATTTAAGAAATGCACCGAAGGATGAGACTTTAAAAGAAGACTTTATGGCTTGCAAATTTGTGTCTCTGTGGGGGCTCCACCACCACCCTCCCCTCCCTTTCACGCTAAAACAAGAATTTAAGAACCAAATTCTAATTGAGGGCATGAAGGTTATAGGACCATTCATATCCTTAGTTAGTTTGCTCTTAAACAACAAATTGTAAGGAAGATGAGGTAGAAAATGTGTCGAATGCAACTATAAATTAGACAAGCAAACCAAGATCCTATAACTGATAATTCCTCTCTATTAGGTACCTAAATTATCCATCACATTGTTAGAATGACTTCAAGAACTTCAAAGACTTGGTCATGTGACTTCAACCCTTATGACACTCATGTTTCCTTGTGTGGTGATTCAAATTTTCAATCTTATCTCAAAATAATGCGAAGTTCTCAAAGTTTAAGTAAATTTCTTAGACCATGTCCAATATTTCTTGGGCTACTTTGTAAATTAGATATGTTATCCTCATGGGTGGCTTTATTGAATTTATAACCATTCCATGATTATGGAGTTTTATGCTCTAATAGTTCACAATTTTCATCAGCAACCAATGGGGTTATGTCAAGCAATAAAGACAAAGATGAAGCTCATTACGCTTAAACAGAGTAGAAATAAACGATACTTAAAAAGGAAAAATATGTTCAACAAAATTCACATCCGTCAACAAAATATATTTCTCATCTATTAAATCATATAACTTGTAACCTTTAGTAACTAAAGAATAACTAACAAATACACAAGGATGAGCGTGAGGATCAAATTTATTGGAATTTCTTTTAAGAGTAGACGCAAAACATGGACAACAAAAAACACGAAGATTAGAATATGAAGGAAATTTTTGAAACAAATGTTGATATGGAGCAGATCCTCTAAAAACAGGAGTAGGAATACGACCAATAATATGTGTAGTAATTAATATTGCATCTCCCCAAAAACATATGGGTAATGAACACCAAAAAAGAAGTGGTCTAGCAACTAAAAGTAAATGTTGATGTTTTCATTCCACCACACCATTTTGTTATGGTGTTTCTACACATGACACTTGATGAAGAATATCGTTAAAATAATAGAAATCAAATAAGAAAAACTCACGATCATTATCTATATAAATTATCTTAATATGATAACCAAATTGATTAATAACTATTTTGTAAAAGTAGGAATGATCAAAGACACTTCGTGTTTAGCTTTCATAAGATATACCCAAGTAGTTCTTGTGTAATTATCAACAATAGTAAGAAAATGTTTATACTCTTTGAAAGTAAAAGTAGCATATGGTCCCCATATGTCAACATGAACTAATTCAAAGGCACAAATTGTATTTCTAATACGTAAAGAGAATGGAAGATGCTATTGCTTTGCTAAGGGATAGATGAAACACTCAAGCTTATTACAAACAATAGACTTGCCTAATTTATGAATATCTCTCATTCTATCAAAAGATCGATGGCCAAATCTATAATGCCACACATCAAACTTATTTGACAAATCATAAAGAACATGTGAAACAAAGGATGACTCAAAGTGTTTTAAATGAAAAATCAACAGTCTTACAATCTGGAAAGATACATTTTGCTTCAGAAAATACAACCTAAATTTAGCCTTGACTTTACCAATCACTTTTCAAGTCGAAGAGGCTTGACTAAAAGCAACATCCTAAGTGAATACAACTACATACTTGTTATTAGATAGCAGTTTTGAAATCGAAATGAGATTGAACTTGAATGGAGGAAAAGAACATTATGAAGAATTAATTGAGAAGAAAGTACCACTTATGTGTAGCTTGCAAACATTGTTTATTTGGTAACTAAACATAACTATTTTGGATTGGTATGTGAGAACAAAAAAGATCAAGTGAACTGATCATATGATTAGAACCACCTGAATCAAGTATCTAAGTTACAAAACTACTTTGAAAAAGATTATTAGAAATGATAGATAATGAAGTACCTACCATGTGGCTTATGTGAACTACATTATTGTATGAATTATACTACAAGTAGTAGAAGACAAAGAACAATTAGAGTTAGAACCTTCTGAGGCATTTAGTAAATTCAAAAGATGAAGAATTTGATCCTTTGAAAAACTAATATTAATTGAACCTACACTAGCAACCAACTCTCCTCTAGAAATAGGTACACTTATACTGCAATCATTATTAATAGCAGTATCTATAATAGCCTCAGAGGTAACATGATTCATACCTAACATTCTTGGCTTATTGTTGAACTTAAAGTGTTGAGAAAATCCAATCAACTTATATCACTTCTCCTTCAAATGTCCTTTCTTATGATAATAAGCACAAACCAAATCATTCTTACTTCTCTGTTTATTTGTGTTAGTACTGACCATAGTCGAAGCATTAGAAATAGCTAGATCTTTTAGGCTTATTTGAAACTCGTCTCTTACCATAAGATTATAAGCCTCATCCAATGATGGAAACGATTTCAGAACTAAAATTTGTGATTTAAAAGCCGAAAAACTTTCATTCGATCCATTAAAAAATTTAAAGACATAATCTTTTTGTGCCATTTCTACAAAACTATTAAAACACTTTTGATCACATGAGCCATAAGAATAATGTGGTAGAGGACAAAAATTTCTTAATTCTTCCCAAATGATGTTCAATTCGGTGAAGTAATCATCAACATATTTGTTTCCTTGAACTATAGTACTAAGTAGATGATATAAGTGACAAATTCATATATCATCAAGTTGCGAGAATTTAACTTTTAATTTACCCTAAATTTCCTTAGCTGAGTTCATGTAAATCATAGTAGAAGCAATCAAAGGTAATATTGATCTTAAAAGCCATGCCACAATTAGATTATTGTACCTTCTCCAAATCGGAAAAATAAAATCATCCTTTAATGGAATAAGAATTGAACTGTCATCTAAACCAGCTTTATTACGATTGATAAAGCTAAAAGGAAAGATCGACTCTAAGTGTTGAATTCAACCTAGTTCACACTAGAGTAATTGACAAAGTTCTATGAGTCTGAGTGGTGAATATAGAATGGTGATGAAACATCTTCTAATGGAGAAATACTCATTGTCGATTACAAGAAAGTAGGAATTATTGCTTTGATACCATGATAAAAGCAAAAGAATGTTATCAAGAAGTTAAAAACTATAGAGAGAGAACTAATTTGTTCTATTTGTTATAACTATGTAAAATTGAAAACTAAGAGTATCCTTTCCTAAAGTTGTATAGCAATATATATGTTACACATATCCTACATGTGTATTATGTACATTATATATAAATATGTTTAATATATCTGATAATATCTAATAAAATTGTAAAATATGATTTTTTTTTTAATTTAGCCACAAATTCATCGCAAATCCATCATAGATTAATACTTTTAGAAACAGAATTTTTCCATCGCAAAATTTTTGTTCCTAAAGCCTAGTTTTCTTATAATGATATTGCGCATAGATTATGAAAGTCTATTTTCATTGATATTGTTTCCTATTCTATTTTTATTTGGTTTCCTTACTAACTTTAAGGTTCCTAGCCTACAAATACTTGTTAAATAGTATTATCAAGGCATCTTTCAAACTTTTATCATTATTACGAATTACTCTTTTGCACATATTGTTAGGTTTATCACTTCACACTATATCACCACTTACAAATTCTTTCATTTAAACCCTTTGAATCAAAGTGGGTTTTAGCATAAAGTTGTTTACTTGTACAGTAGGTCAAGCAACAACAAGTGTAAATCTCTCTGTAATAGGTGAAGTACACTCCCATAAGATTCTTTAAACTCCATTCCCATTACCATTTTTATTTACACCATTTCCATTCATGCCATTTCTTTTAAAACCATTCCCACTATTCCATTGCCTCCATTTATGTTAAAAGCATTACCTCATCCTCCATTTACATTTAAATTTTCACCTTGCATCTCTCTTAGCCTTTTAACTTGTAACCATCTATGCAAGTTCCTCTAATTTTCGAATCAAAACAACAACCTAATATCAATTACTCCTCTTCTTCACATACACATATACATTCTCCAAAACTTTACAACGTCTTTTCAACAATGGTTTAAGCCTTCTAAAGGTTAAAAAGCAACTATCCTTCTAACAAAATCAAAGTGGGAAAAATACATAAGGTAAATCCTAACACAACCTATAGGTTTCTCACACTCCTCACACTTCAATCTACAAATATTCACAATATCCTTACTACAATACCTGTAAAGAGAATTTCCATCCAATAACACAATATTTCTAGCAATACAACTTTGAAAGATCAAAGTTATATAATCCAATTAGCTCAAACCATAGTTTAAAGATTCAATCTTTTTCACAATGCATAAGATGGCACTGGAAAGTCACAAAGTTTAAACTTTTCAATCAACTTTCAAACAAGCTTAGGTCAAATCCCTTAAATTCTAAATACACAAAGAGCATTCTGATCTCAAGCAATATAACTAATTACCAACTACAATCTACATTGAAATAAACTATACCACATTAAGCTTATTCTCAAAAAGAGTCAAGAATCTAATATAGTCCTACCCATGCAATACCACCTCATCATGCGGTACTGCCTCAACATTGTGCATATATTCTTGAAATGAATTCCTTTGTAGCTCTCAATAGCTCGACATTTCCTTCTAGCTTGCCCACATCTTTCACCATCTAAACCTGACATGTCCTCTACAAGTTGATGATTCTCTTATATAGGGTGATAACAACTGATAATGTAAACAATGTCTTGAACAGGCCTAGTTCCAAGGACTAGTTCAATGTCAAAGTAATTTATTTCGACTAGTTTTGAGGACTCAATTTAAGTAATGTCCTAAACAGGCCTGAGTATGTAGTACAACCCATAAGGTTAATGTGTGGGACTCGTGTGTGTCCTAAACATCTAAGGATTGCCTTAGTGTAGCTAGTCCATTTAAGGAGCCAAATAATGTCTTATGGCTAGATGTTTTTTAGTAGGCTAACAAATTTTTTGGTGTTGGTGGAACCAATCATTCTAATTTTGGATGCGAAATGGTCTGTTAAATAATTTGGTCACTAAGGGAACAATGGATCAGATTTTTTTTTTTACATATTTAGGTGATTGCTAAACTAAACTATCAACAAGGTTCTGTTTGCAAGTAGCATCCATGACTGTGCTACCTAATATACCTACTTAGTTCCAAGAGAAGAACTAAAATATATGACTACTTAGAGAGGAACTAGAAAACTAATTTAGCGATTCTAAAGTGAACATTACAAAAACCTTGGGGGAAGAGAACTGCTCCAAATATGATTAAGATGTAAGTGTTTGACCTAATCTACTACCATTTGTTAAAACCCTTGCAAAACATCTCTTTGTTATTAGTGTAACCGATTATGGTACCAAACTAGTTTAGAAAAACTGATAGTTTTGCTAAATCCCCTAGGCAATCAAATAGGGGTTGGTTTAGGGTCGATTTCTAACTACCCAAAGCTTCTTAAAGGTGGTAGCCTCTTAGGCATGGAGTTTAGGAATTACTATGCCTTCCTCAAGAGGTGGGGCCTAAAGTAGCTGTGCATTCTTCAATAATAAGAGCCAATATATGTAGGCTAAAATTGAAAGGTTAGAGTTTGGGGATTCCGAAAATAGATCAAGGCTTAAATCAGATTCCATTTTAACTGAATCTTCATTAGAGAAATAACTGGTTCGATCTTTCTTAAGAAGAAATCCTAATGGTCCTAGGTGAACTTCTTGAACCAGCGATCTAGGATATCCTAGGGAAATGAATGACCGTCTACATGAATCTTAGAAAAGTAACTAGGTCGATTGCCTCCTTGACTCTCCATTGTTGGAAAAAATTACAAAAAAGAGAAATTACAAGAAAATATACTTGTTACCGTTTAAGGACCGTTACAATTACTAAAACTATTACAAGGGTTGTTGTTACAATTACAATAGTTTTACAGAGACTGCCATAAGAGCATTTTATCAGAAAAGAACTTTTACAACACTTATGGACAATTTTCAATAGTTTTGAGTGGTTTTCAATGGTTCAAATTTTGCATTTGATTTTTCATTTGTATAATACTTTCAAAAACAAAAGGAATAAATAAATAAAATATGAACGGAATAGATTCTAATGACACCTGATTGTATAACCGCATCGCTGCTCCCAAATACAGGTCTAAGATTTGATCAAGACGTAGGTTGGATAGCCCTAATCATTGATAGACAGTGACAAAATAACAATAATTCGAAAGCACCACGAGAGCCCTCTTCCTATTTTTTTAGTAGGCCTAGGTCTAGCCCATTCTAAATTTTTTCTCTTTTTTTTTTTTTTTTTTGTTTTAGAAACCCCATTTTCATAAAGGGTTATACCAATTGGGCTTAGAAACAAAATTTCACACAAACTATATTGGTCTAGCTTAGGCCAATTAGGCTGAAAAAGAGATTTTGCGCTAATAATCGGCTGAAATTGTGGTTGTTTAAAAATTGATTTTGTGCGTATATAATAGTTATGTTAAGACTAATTTTCAAAGTTGATCCAATCCAATGGAAAATCAAAATCCAGTTTGCTTCCTATCAACTCAGTTTAAGATTTTACTTTTTCTCAAACGATCAAATTAAGCCTAAAAAGGCCATGTTTGAGGTCTTGTTTCACTTTAATTATTCTTTTCACGCTCTTAAAAGTGATTGGATAGAGCTTAAGTGAAAATTTTATTATTTTATAAAATAAACCTCTTTTTTTTATTAAAAACTCAGCTCTTATGAATTTGGCATAATGCATGTTGAGGCCAAATAAATCATTTCAAGTCCAATGAAGCCCCATTTTTTAAAACTTCTTAGTGTTTTTTCTTATTTATTATTATTCTCTAACATTTAAATTTTGCAATGTTCAATAGTTATCTTTTTTATTATTTATTTTTGGAGAGAGGAAAAGAGGTGTCTATAGTATTTATTGCAATTTTAATCTCATTTATTTTCCATTACATTTGCTATTGGTTTTCGTCCATTATATTTATTATATAGCCGAATTGTGTAAATCTAATGTCAATATAAAATAAATAAATAATTAGACAAGCCCTAGTTTTAGCAAATTTGACTTAATTCTTAAATTGAGGCTTTAATCCTAGTTAATCGAAGTCATGGAAGCAAAGATAGACAATACTATTTTTCAAAAAAAAAAAAAAAAGAAGATAGACAATAATAATAATTAACAATAAACAGTATAACCAATAATAAAAAAGAAGAGAAAAAATTAAACACCAATACTTTATGGAAAAACTTTAGGTTACAACAAGAAACCCACTAGCAAAAGAAGAACAATTGCCTAATCTAAAGGCTTTCAAGTCTTTTCCAAGCCTAAAATCTAATCCTAGTGGAAACTCTCTCCATAATGTTTTTGGGTATTCATAATAAAAATGTAGAATAGATATAATGAAAACATAAAGGAACCCTATGAAAATATAAAAGGCTGCATATGCTATCTTTAAAGGGTTTTAGAGAGTTATGTGGAAATAGACTATTCAATGTGGGATAATAATAAATAGTGGGCACAACACAATATGCATCCTATAAAATATTGAGTTTTGTTGTAATTTTGTGCTAATAATTAGGTTATAAGATAGCTATCGGTCAATGAGAGAGTTAATACACTTTTAATTATCTTTTTATTCGTCTTAAATATCTTTTGTTTTTATTCACGTGTTGCTTAGGTTTTTACCTAAATTTATTTTTATGACCTTTTTTTCTTTTACTAATATTTATTATGTAATGGTAATGCAATCCAATGGCACATTATCAAAACTAAAAATCATGAAAATTTAGGCTCTTCAAATATTCAGCTCTGTTGCAAGTGTTGAGATCATGTGTTGAACTTATGTTGTTCTTGAGTTCAAAGGAACATTTAGGTAAAAAAAAAATGAACAAAAGATAAAGTCAAAATATAATATGGTGAGCTGTAACTAAATAGCTAAGATAAGGCAATTAACTAGCTATGTGGTGGTTAATCGTTGAGATAATTACTCTATTTAGGAATATGACATATTATGGTAAATTTAAATTTTTGTCATTAAATTGTTGAGATAACTCAAAGTACTCAATCATAATAAGATTTAATTTGAATTCCATTGCTTAAATAATAGTAAGGTCAAATTTATTTTGATAGTCAGTACTTAATGCACATGTGGCAACATTTAGAGCCGATTTAATTTTCATTTTTCTAACTCATGCACTTGCTAGTTAGGCCCTGTCAAATGTCTAATTGGAAATTTTTATGTGGGCACTTGATGTCCTATCCAACTTGTATGACACTTAGGTGAGGTATCGGCAAGCTCCGACTTTGAGACGACTTTGATCCATTCATGAGGAGACTTTCAATATACTTAGTCAAGTTCTTTTATATTTTAAAGACATGAGGCAACTTTATTTATTTTTCTAAAGACAATCACCTACTAATGGTAATCATCATGGATACTAAAATTCACAACGTGTTGCTACAAGTTTTTGGTAGTTATGAGATTTTTTCCATGTAAATGGAATACAAAACCTTTAGGTGTAAAAATACATTGGAATTGAGAGTGAAAACATTAAAGCTAGTAGAATTGTAAATTTATAATTAATTCCATCAATTTTACATTTCGTCTTAATTTAGATATAATGAGCTATTTTTTTATCATAATGTTTTCTTTTGCATTTATAAATTAAAGGTAGAAATTACTTATATATATTTTAAAGTTTTTTTTTTACAAAAAAAACCTTTCAACACTATTAATTGTTTTGCTTATTTAAATCACAGATATGATGTAACGTATTCACAAATTGAGATGTCTATTGCAAGTTTTAAATTTCTTATTCTTCTTCATTACACTTGTTAAAATTCTACCATTCGCTAATTGTCATCCAACCAATTTTGTTATAATAATATTACCTTTTTATTCGTTAACTAACGACCGAAATATTATTGGTCTGCAGTTTGTTTATAAAATTAATTTTGCACTAGCCACTACCTATTACTAGGTATTAATTAAGTACTATCGACCCACGTGAGGACTCGTGCATATGGTTGATTGTCTTTTGGCAATTCGAAGGGGTCTTTCTCTAGCTAGGAAAGCTTTTCGACTTGTGAGGTAGAAAATTTTATTTTTATGGCCAACTCTCTTCTCGCTTTACTCATTCCTTACTACATTGTGATAACGCGACCCAATGTTCCTGTCGACGTAATAGTTTTATGACATGTGAAGGCTCTTGCAAATTCATGCTATGGTATAAGCATTTTGTTTGTCTATTTAATTTATGGATATTTTGAGTCCAGAAGAGAATTCAGGTAAAGAAACGGTCAATAGAAAAAGTAAGTGTAGCCAACTGGTTAAGAGAGGATAGCTTACTTGTTATTCGGTGGTTCACCATGTTTAGATGCTTTTTAGGAGCATAACTTATGATAGTGAATTTATATTTCCATCTTTTAACCAATTAAGATAACTTAGAAAAAGTTTGATGATAATAAGATTTAATTTAAAGTGTAATAATTTGAATTCCATTGCATGGATAATAACAAGATTAAATTTGAATAGTTAGTCAGTTCTTAATGTGCATGTGGTAATATTTACAATTACTTGGGTGCTATCAAATAACCACTTGGAAATTATTGTTGGCATTTGATGTTTCATCCAACTTGTATGACAATTGCTACGGTATTAGCAAGCTCTGATGATAAGACTTAGATCCATTTAGGAGGAGACCTTGATATAGTTGGTCAAGTTCTTTTGCATTTAATATATGTGAGGCAATTTTATTTATTTATCTTTCTTAAACACATTACCATACCTTATCGTCATGGCACGGTTGTTAAAATAATAAGATAATTCAAATAAGTTTATGATTTTATGAGATTTTATTAGTCAAAATGGACATAAAATCATATAGGTACTTACCCATGGTGAAATTGACAATGAATAGGTTAAAATTGGTAAAGTCGTGAGTTTGTGATCAATTCTACATCTTGTATTGATTTAAGTTTGAGAGGCCATCAAAACTAAGAAAAATAACTCAAATTCATGATAGTGATGCAGTTGAAGATAAAGCATGAGTTGATACTTTCTAAAGATTTAAAATTAGAAAATATTAATATCATGACACGTGTATTATGTACATAACATATAAATATGTCTAATACACCCCCTTAAGATAGAGAGTATATGTTAATAACTCCTATCTTGCGTAACAAGAATTGGAATTGATCTAAACCAAGTCCTTTAGTAAATACATCTACAATTTGCTATTTACTCGGCACATGAATAGGTAGAACAACACTTGCAATGACTTTATCTCTAACAAAATGTAAGTCCATCTCTAAATGCTTAGTTCATCTATGAAAAACTAGGTCTGGAGCAATATGAAGAGTAGATTGATTATCACAAAAGAATTGAACTAGTCCTTTAAGACATGAAACTTGAAATTCTTGTATCAAAGCAAGAAACCAAATAATTTCACAAGTAGTAGATACCAATGCATGATCTTCAGACTCTATGGAACTTCTAGAAACAAGAGACTGCTTTTTAAACTTCCAACTAATGAGAGAATCACCAAGAAATTTGCAGAAACTAGTAGTAGATCATCTAGTGTCCGAACAACCTCCCCAATTACTATCACTATACACCTGAATGACTAAATCAGAAGTATTATAAAAGAAGATTCCTTGAGCAATAGTATTTTTGATATAACATAACACCCATTCCAAAGCCAATAGATGTGCGCAGCGAGGTTTGTCCACAAATTCACTAAGAACGTAAATAGAGTATGTGATGTTAAGTCTTGTGATTGTCAAGTACAAATTTACTAGCAATTTGTCTGTAACATGTAATATGAACAAAATCAGTATCATCCTCACAAGATAACCTATGATTTTCAACAATTGGAGTAATAGCAAGCCAAGAACCTAAAAAACTAGTTTAATGCAACAACTTTAAATAAAACTTGTGCTAAGATAAAACCAAAACCCGTGTAGAACATGTCACGCCCCAAAGGAGGGCTGGAAGTTTCCACTAAAAATTATCATGGCACATGTGCACTCATTACATGATAACCGTCGAGTTAGAGATCGCAAGACTCTAAATAATTAATTACATTTATGACTAATCATATTACGTATAATCATACAAAAAATATAACTATGGGTTCCATGTGAAGTTCGAAAAATTTTATAAACCATTAAAGAAAATAAATAGAATAATAAATTACTCGAAACGTAATTTTCAAATAATATTAGGTTAAATAAAAAAATTATTTAAATTATAGATTTAGGAACATCAAATGTAAATTTAGAATAAATATTTATATTCGAGATAATTAAATTAGTTAGATGTAAGCTTTCGTAATAAAATACTAAAAATATGAAATTTAAAGATATTTTTTTGTATGCGAGCAAAATAATAAAATAGAGATATTTATAATATAATATAATATATTCCTAACTTAAAAGAAAAAAAAATTAAATCGCGATTTGTCCAGCCCATCCTTCCCTCTCACGTCGATCAGTAGCAGCAGCAATAAGGTCACATTAGCTGGCTGCCATCCCATCAGCTACCATTTGTCACGTCGTCCATCTCTTTCGTGTTGCCCTGCCCCTTACTTCTCCATTTCCTTCCTTCCTTTCTCCTTCTTCTTCTTCTGGTTGCAGCACCGCCCCACGTCATCGCCCAAACATAACTTTGCTTTTCTTCCTTTCTTCTTCATTCCTTCTACCTTTTAACCTTCTTCGTCTAGTTTTTTTTTTCTTTTCTCACCAATCGGATTCCCACTCGCCCCACAAGACCTCACCATCCTGAAACCTTTCATTCCCAATCCCTCTTTTCCTTGTTCGGCGAGGCAAATCATCCAAAGCTCCAAGCGAAAGTTCCAGCAACGTCTTGGTTCCAGTGGACTGTGAAGGAAAGTGTCTAGCAATGTCCAACGTCTAAAGAAAAAGGGGAATTTCTGAAAACCTTCAAAATGCAACAAAGTACGGAGAAATGGAGGAACCCATTGCAGTTTCAACCAAGTCTGAACCCACAATGATATCCTTCGCTGTTGAGTCTAAAGAATCACACCGTGAAGGAGTTAAAGGGAAGCAAGTGCAAAAGGGAAGGCATGGGCTAGGAAAAGAGGCTAAGAGATGCCATGGTCGAATCTACCACCTCCAATGAAACTCAAGTTCTGGTCTCTTTCATGCTCCTAATCATCCTAAACATAAGTCCAATTGTGGAGGAATTGGCCCTTCTTAAGTCAGCTTGCTCCAGGCGACCTCTTTAGTCCCCAAGGATTCATTTGCAAGATAATGGCATGGGAACCGAAGAGGCTGGGAGGGGTATGGAGATCAACACATGGTGATTGGGTCTAACCTATGATCAAAGCGTCCATCTCAGGTGCTAAGACAGTAACCATCCACACGATATAAGCACATTATCGCCTTTATGGATGAAGAAGGTTACATAATGGGTGGGAGCCGCAATAGTCGATGCTTATCTGATGTTCAGATCAGGTTGTGATCTACGACGGAACAAACTACTACTCATTGGTGGTCATTCTAGACGCTCTTCGAACAACAACCGCAACCACAACAGCAACAGCTGCGTACCCAGTGAGAAAAGAAGAGGGGAAATGGGAAGAAGGGAAAGATATGTATATATATATATGCGTATAGATGTGAGTTTGCTAGCGAGGAAGAAAAGGAAGTGCCTTCTTAGTGACAGTATTTTGCTTATGGGGTTTGCTCTCCATGTGTTATGGAGGCAGGCTAAGTAGTGAATCAAAACAGAATCTTGATGTGCGAAAGCACTTGAAACACTGGAACAAACCATCCCTAAAAACCATTAAGAGCCTAGATGGGGATATAATAGATTGCATCCATATATCAAATCAGTCGGCTTTTGATCACCCTTACCTAAAAGACCACAATTTAGATGAGACCAAATTATCACCCAGAAGGGCTGTGATTCGATGGAAACTAGGTTTTGGGTACCAAAGAAAGGGCAAATAGAACAACTCAGTTGTGGCATGTGAATGGTAAATGTTCTGAAAACACGATTCCGATAAGGAGGATGAAGAAGGACAACGTTTTAAGAGCAAGTTCTATGAAAAGAGATGGAAGGAAGAGCACATGAGCATTCCTCGACCTCCTAAGTCTACTAATCCTGATCTTATCAATCAAAGTGGCCATCAACATACGATAACTTATATTAACTTATATTGATGGAAGCAAATTTTATGGAGCGAGCGAAACTATAAACGTATGGGAACCTAAGATATAGTAATCGCGACAGCAACAGCAACCATGATGGTAGTAACACCCCGCAAGCAACGTCCGAGAAGAAATCCGTGAGTGGCTGTTGCTACATTTAATCCCTTGCTTCAATGCGGATGTAAGGGTGATGCATGTGTAGGGAGTAGTGTTCCGATGAGAGAGAAAGAAATGTTTGGTGCTTGCAAGGTATGTGTGCATGCTAGGGAGGAGGAAGACAATAATGACCCAACAGTAGTAGCAACAACGTCAATAACGACAACAGCAACGGCAGCAATGACGACAACCGTGGCGACGATGGCAACAGCGACTATGATGGGAACTACAACATTATCTGCCCACGTTACCTATCTACAAAGAGATTTGGTTGGCCTCACGAACCAAAACAACAAGTTATGGTTTTGTCTTCAAGCTAAGGAACAACAAGCGTAACCACGCGATGCTCGAAGTCAAGCAGTAACTGCTGGAGTCCCGTGATTGAAACTTGCAACACAGGAGTATAGTGGGGATCCTTATCTTTCCAAGCGTTAGCACAAACTTTCAGATGTTTCAGCTGCAACAACAACAACAACGGCAACAACAAACAGCAGCAATGGCGACCATGATGACTGTAGTAGCAGCGTAAGGTGGGGGAAAGGGGAGAAGGAGTCGTATGTGTGTATGTGTATAGATGGTGTGTGATGTGTGCGGGTATGTGTATATGTGTATGGAAGTTAAGTAGTGTGTGAGGGAATGTGTGTAAGTGTATGGATGATGTGTGGTGTGTGTGAGAATGGGTGTATGCGTATGGAAGGTATGTGATGTGTATATAGAAGGAGTGGTGTACATGGGTATGTATGTATGTATATAAGATGATGTGTGGCGTGTGGGTGCGGAAGGTGGATGTAGTGCGTGCAAAGTATGAGGATGCATGTGTATTTGTGGTGTAAGGTTTATGTGAGGTGTGTGTGTATATGTATGTTGGCGAAGTGAGAAGTGAATGGAGTATGTGTGTGTGTATGTGCTCGTAGTGTGTGTAAGGCGTGTAAGTGGGGTTTAGTGAGTAGAAGATAAGAAGTAGAAAAGGAACATGGAAGATATCTTGGAAGAAGGAAAAATGTAGAGAGTTAAATGGGAAGATTTGAAATACATACATTCTTAAAGATAGCCTAGAGAAGAGTGAAGAGGATTGAGAAGAAGAAATGGGAAATTGGAGAAGTCCGAGGGGTTGAAGGGAGTTTGGTAAGGAAACAAAGGGGAAAGTTATGGTATGGGAGTCAAAAGGAAGAGGAAAATAAGGAGAAAGGAAAAAAGTAAAAGTTGGAAAAAAAGAGAAAGCAAGAATTGAAGATGGAAAAATGGTGAGGAAAAGAGAAGAAGGAATGGAACGGTGAAGCCGAGGAGAAAAAGAGAGTTTTGTGTCAAAAGCAAGTGTGTTTATGTATGAAATTGAGTAGGAAAAGAGGCATCATCAATATAATAACGATGGCTCGAGCAGCTTGATTATGTAATCAAGTTATGAAGGGAAGACCTAGAAGTGCATGCATGCCATTAGTGAACTGGTTGTATATGTGAGTGTGGGGAAAAGCATTAAAGAGTTTGAGAAGAGATGGGAGTTAACAGGAGACCAAGAGACCCCATGGGAATTGCGTGAAGTTACTGTAGCTGATCCTCGATGCTATGTTACATAAAAGGATTATACATGGGAACTACTCGACTCTGGCTAGGACTACGACAACCTTAAATAAGTGAGTGAGAAACTTAATGATATACTACTATGTTATGTTGTATGTTGAATGTTATGCATGTGAACTTGTTGTTTGTTGTGTTGCTATTTGATATGATTGTTGTTGAGTTAATTCATAGTGGGGATTGAGGAGTTAGGGAAAAAGTCATAAAGGCTATAGAGGAATGGATGGTCCGAAGGTTTAGGTGTCATTACCTTAATGATAGCACGTAACGCCATATTGCTAGTGCTATAACCATAAACCTAACCCATGTTTTACAAATCATTTTTTTTCAAATCAAACCAAAATATAGAAACTTAACTTTTCCTTTATGTCTATCGAGTAGGTATGCTTAGTTGGAATAGGGTGCATAGGTATCATTATGTATACATGTCAGAGTTGGTTCCTGAATGTGTATACATATACCTAAACAAACTTATTTTCATATTATATTTACAAAATAGACTCATGAACTCAATCATATAAATCATGAATGCAACCTTGGTTTTTACAACTCAATGACCATATTTTCTTACCCTCTTAGGTATGTAAGGAACGTGTCTAGTAAATTGTCCTCGTTAAAGAGAGGTGACAAACATATATATGTGTAGATATGTATATATGCATATTATACACAAATGTCTTGAGGACATTGAAAGAAAAACCGAAACGACCTTTCTGGCTCTTGAAAGTGTGAGAATGATAGAGCACTTGAGAAGTGCGATGGCATAGAGGTGTCAAACATGATTAATGTAAATCAACCCCAAGTGGTTGGTTTGACATGTGAAATAAATGATATAGAGGTGTCAGAAATGATCGTAAGTCAACCTGAGCGGTTTGACATTTAAAAGAAAGGGCACAGAGAGGTGCTAAGATAATTTAATCTATTGTAAAACTGGATAGGTCTATGTTCATGGGGTTTGGGTTCAGTGTTTGTCTTGAGTGATAAGAAAGACATGATTCGTGTTTGTTGTGATGAGTGAAATGGAATGTTTGATGTTTGTCTTTGTGGTATGATTGAGGATTGATTGTGATTGTAAATGTTGTTTGATCACCCTAAATCAATTAATTGAGAAAGAGGACCTTATTTAAAAACCTGACATGCATTCTCACGAGACATTGCATGAGATTGAAGGCCATCACTATCACATGATGCGTTGGAAGTGATCAAGACGATCGTTGTTCCGTCAAGTGCGAACTAAATGATTAGGGGATTGTTACGCCCTGACGGTTCCGAGTTTGACCTATCCTTAAGGGTTTTGCTCCGTCTGGTGCAGAGAGGGACGGGAGCGTTCACTGTTGAGTTATTAAAATATCCTAATTAACAAGTGATAAGATAAATAAACTGGGTAATGACCCAGGCACTGATGGTGGCTTCGAAATCCCCAACCCAAGGTCAAAGGGGAAGTAAACCTTGGACCTTACGTTGGTTACTAGAAGACCATGTGAGATGCTGTATTCATATGGTTGCTCATGCATAGCATATGCTTAATATTTTAAATTGAATTTGCTTGCTGGTGTATGTAGCATAGGTTTAATAACTTGAGGTTAATTTGCTTGTGTGTGTACGTAGCATTGAAAGTGTTACCATCCCATTCATTGAGTCATAGTGTGCTCACCCCCTCACAGACTTTTTGTAGGTAGCGGTTACGAAAGCGCGGGATGGGATAAGATGTGAAGTTTTGAGAGTTTTTGGAAGACCAAAACAACAAAGTAGGATTTGTGAAAGATAGATTTACTTAGATGAAATGTTAGGACCCCCATTTGAATAGAATTTGAAATTAAGAACCTAGGGATTATCCTATTTTGCTGATTTGTAGGGGATACTGATTCTCTACGATCATGGTTGACCGTGGGATTCGAGTTCCATAGTATATTTTATTATCTAATTACACGTACTGTAACTTCTTGTAAATGCAATTATTTACTTAGAGTCTTATGATCTCTGACTTGTAAGACGATTATCATGTAACGGGTGCACACATGCCATGATAATTTTAGTAGAGACTTCTAGGCCCCCTTTCGAGGCGTGACATTCCATGTCCCACAATCAACCAAAATCGTAGAGAGTTGGAATCCCCTACCAATCAATAAATAGAATAAAACCCTAAGTCTCATCAATTCATATTTTACATCAGGGTCCTAAAAGTGACATTTCATCTAAATAGTCTAACATTCACAATTCTTACTTCATCATTATTGACTTCTAAAATCTCTCGACACTTCACATCTTATCCCATCCTAAGCTTTCGTAATCTTTACCTGCAAAACGTTCTGTTGAGGGGTGAGCACACTACAGCTCAGTGAATGAGAGTGCAATACTCTCAATGTTACATATGTACAAGCAATTTCAAATCAAGTTATCAGATCATATGCGATGTATGAGCAACTATATGAATGCAGCATCTCATGCGGTCTTCCAGCAACCGACATGAAGTCTAAGGTTTACACCCCCCCTTAACCTTAGGTTAGGGATTCCAAAGCCACCATCAGTGCTCAGGTCTCATTACCCGATTTATTTATCTTATCACTTTGATAATTATAATATCTTTACTTTAATACTTAACACTCTCGTATCTTTGCATCAATTGGAGCAACGCTTCGGTATCTTTGCATAGTCGGAGCAACACCCTCAAGGACCGGCCGAACTTGGAACCATCAAGGTGCAACAATCCCTTAATCACTTAGTTCGCATTTTGCGGAACAGTAATCCTCTAATTACTTCTAGTGAGCCTTATAGTAGTGATGGCCTTCAATCTCATGCAATGTCTCGTGTAATGCATGTCTAGTTTTATTTGAGTTCGATCCTTTAATTAATTGGTTCAAGATGATCAAACAATAGAAAATCACAGGCCAATCCACATTCAGGGTAATAAAGTAAATTAACGAGCCTTTAAAGAATACAATTTCAATGATAAACATTAGGGAATCAATCAATCCCACAAGCAAAAACCATTACACTTCATATTTGCATTTACCACAACAAGAAGAGATCATACATTTCACATCACAGATAAGGCAAGGAAAGCTAAGCTAACCGGATGGAACAATCAGGCTAGGCACAAAATTTTAGCTAAATAATAGTGTAATCTAGTTCAAATCTCTTCAACCGTCAATCAACCACTCGAGTTCGACTTATAGTTCTCATTCTTTGACCCCTCTGTGTCATTTCACTTACTGTCAAATCAATCAATTGGAATTGACTTACAATTATCAGCCTTTGGCCCCCTTATATCATCACACCCTTCAAGTGCTTAATTTTACACATAGTCAAGAGTCAAACAGGGTAGCCACGTATATATCCCTTCCAAGTCCTCAAGTGCCTACGTATATAAGAAAATATAAATATATATATATATATATAGATTTATAAATGTGTTTTTAACTAATGATAAGTTTGTTAAATATTTTCCCCATGTACTCAAGAGAAGTAGGAAGATAAAATTATTGCATTAAAAAATAAAGACTTTCGTTTATGATTGTATAATTATAGGTATGAATGTAACCTATATAGGTATAGTAGGAAAATCGTTTGTCCAAGCATATATATATATGTATGTTTGGAGTTAGATCATTATACTTGTACATAATGATGCATAATTTGTCCCATACGTTTATGCGTAAACACCCATTATACATATATACATAGAAAAAGTTAAGTTTACATGTATTAATTTATTTTATGAAACCCAAGCTAAATTTGGATATTACATCCATGATGTTAGCATTAGCAAACTAAGGCAAGGTGTTATCTACCCATAGTCCATTCTAATGTTCATATCGTTACTCTCGTATTTATCTGTAATTTACTTAATTACTGGTTTCTTCATATGATTTCTTTCCCAACTTCTTTACCTTATGGTCGGCTAAGGAAATAATAAAATCACCACAATTGCAATCATAAACAAACAAGGAAGACATATATGCAATATACCAGGATTCAGCACAACATATTAAACTAATCACAACATTATAGCATATCATAAAGTTTCCCACTCACCTATTTATGGTGGTCATGGTCCTAATTGTCGTCGAGTGATTACAACATGTAATCCTTTTACCTAATGATAAAATGAAATGAAATAGGGTAAATGTTTAGAATCTAAGCCGAGCCTTAATTTAGTTAAAGGTATTAAGTAAGGTTCATTTATATTTTACTTATACCTAATTTAGTATTTTAGTATAATTTCTTCATTTTGCATTAGTATTTCATAATTTTATAATTATATATCATCTCCACATTCACTCATATACACCATCGTTTCATTAATGACATGCATACATTTTCAAGACTTCCTTTTATAACTTGATCACTTGGTCAAGCTACTTGAGTCGCCGTTTCTATACCGATAATATCTCTTCTTTTCCGTTTAATTCCACGTACATACACACTTGCACTTGTACATATACTCGCTACGTATATACATTTACTCATGTATCATGCACTTCCTGCTATACATGTCTTCTCTCATGCACAACCTTATGCACACAAATACACATCTCAAACACACACACCGTACACATACTCCACATACATACTTTCATGCATCTTTACGTCCCCATACACATATACACATCTCCATATTCATGCCCATTAACACGTACATCACACTCCCTTCATCCATGCACATCAACACATACACACATACGCACACACATACCTACACTAACACACACATACATGCACATACCACACACATACCCTTCATATACATACTCTATGCACTCCACACACTCATGCATACACACACATACAAACACCAACATACCCTCACACACATACACACGTGTACACACAACGCACACACCTTCCATGCACACCAGGTCGCCTCTCTCCCTTGACCCTCATCTCAATTTCTCATCGAAATTAATCCTTCCCATGCCGGCACTCTTCTCTCCCTCGCTGGATACGCATCAACTCACACGTTCCAACCAGCTCAAACTAACATTTTCACCTTCACACACGAACATCTCTATTTCACATCACGCCCCTAAATTTAGCCCCCTTCCAATGCACCCACCAGCATCGAATTTTGTCACATACTTGCACAATGGAAACATATGGGGCCAATAGCGAAAATGGAACCACCAAAATAAAATAAAATAAAAAAATACAACCTAACAGCCTTAGCAACCCATCTCTTTCCATTAGTCACAACCTTCAACAACACAAGAGGAATCCTTAAACAATACATAAAGATTCCCCCTAGATATGTAGACATGGATATATATCTAAATATATACACAACAAAATACGCATAATACATCATAACACATGTAGTAACAGTATATCACAGTGTCCTACTCACCTGAGTCTTATTTTCATGGCTACTTGTAGTAATCTGCGAGTATATTTATGGGATAATTTTTCTTCACCTAAAAATTCAAGAAAGTACATCATTACACTCTATTCATAATCTAGATCATCATATCTAGCATTTTTCTACCTATTCCATGGATTTTCTATGTTAAATAGTATTTTTAATAATTATTCCTAAAAAACAAAAAATATCTCCATTTCACATGAAACTGGTCTCATGAGTTGCACTCACCTCAAGGAACATACTGGCAGTCACGGATCGTCGATCAGAGCTCGGATGTGTGAGATATGATTTTTTTTGTTCAAAATTCCACTTTTCTTCCCCGTTTGCTTTTCCTTTCCTCCCCTGTTTCCATTTTGTTCCTCATCGTCTTCACGCTGAATCTCTAATCATTCATCTTCCTCTCCTTCCTCGCTTTTCCCTTCCATTAGAGCCGGCTTACTTTTCTTTTTCCCTTTCTTTTCTCTCTTCTCTCCCTCTCATGTTTTCTCTCACTATTCATCTCGCTATCCTCTATTCTATATTGCGAGGTTCTAGAGCCTTCTTGCCCTTTTTTTTTTTTCGAGACTTGCCGCCCCCCTTTTCCTATATATATATATATATATATATTATTATATTTTATATTATAATTATTTATATTTTAACATTCTGTGCGTGTACGATGATATTTTTAAATTTTATATTTTTAGTATTTTATTACGAAACTTTACGTCTAAGCTAATTTGATTATTCTTGACATAAATATTTACTCAAAATTTTCATTTGAAATTCCTAAATCTATAGTTTCAATTAATTTCATTATTTAACCCAATATTGTTCGAAATTTATATTTCGGAAAATTTATTCTTTTAATTTAAAATACATGAATTAACATTAAGACTTACAATTATTTTTATATATTTGTTTATATACCTATGTATGGATATTTTTCAATTACTTCGCTTCTTAAATTTATTTAGTAATATATTTCATAAAATTTGAAATGCTAAGTTCGTTATCCTTTTTCTTTGCATATGGTTATTCTTTCCAATTGCTTTAAATATCTATTTCTCATTGTTTCTTATACTTATCAAACAGATCTCATGTCTTCCTCATTTTTCTATTTTTAAAGCCTATTATTAATTCTCATAAGTTTTTTATTATTCATAAATTATTAAAATAATATTAATGTATTGCGATGTTATAAATTTTTTGTCATAAATTTCTCAAAGTTTTTAATATTGCAAAATTATCATTCTCGCTACCCCAACCTATAAGTATTTATTATTCTGCTCTTTTTTTTTTTAATTTTTGTATAGTTTTTCAAAAATTTCGGGACATTATAGAACAAGCAAGCTTTAGCCTAATAAAATATTTCTGAACGCCTAGATCTTTACTCTAAATTGCATATGAAGAAAATCCTTAAATTGGTCAATAAGAGAAAGATTCTTGCTAGCAATTGCAAGATCATCAACATAAACTAACACAAGAACCATTGCCAGATCCTTTAGTAAACAAGGAGTAATCACAGCAAGATTGTTGAAAACCAAACACTAAAAGAGAAAAAGTAAGTTTAGCATTCCATTGCCTTAATGCTTGTTTAAGTTCGTATAATGATTTATTAAGTCTACAAACAAGCTTCCCACTATTAGAAGACTTCCTCTTAACCTCTAAGCTAAGTGGAATATCCATATACACCTCCTCAAGTAAATCACCAATTAGGAAAGCATTATGAGCATCCACTTGATGAATGTGCTAGTTGAAGCCAGCCACTGAACAAAAAAAATAATTGAATGATTGTGTGCTTAATAGCCAAACTAAATGTTTCAATAAACTCAAAACCTTCATTTTGATTATACCCTTTAGCTACTAGTCTGGCTTGATATCAATCAATAATACCATCAGCTTTTGTCTTGAGTTTGTAAACGCATTTGCAGCCTATAGTATATTTTCTTGGAGGCAAAGGTACTATATTCGAAGTATTATTATTTTTTAAGGCATCTAATTCTTCATCTATAGTTTTACACCATGGCTCTAGCTTTTAGCTTAACAATAAGAAGATGGCTCGAAGTGTTTAGATATCCAAACAGTAGAATCATAAAATAGGAAACACAAAGATTCATATGACAAGAGTTTTTGTATTAGATGAGTAATGGGACAATGATAAAAAATTGAGGAATCAAAAGATGAATTGGCCAAAGAAAGACTATGATGATAATCAACAAGATATGAAGGAAGTTTAGATGGTCTACTACTTCGATGAATAGGCAAAGAATTAGGAGAATTAGAGACATTAGGAGCAAATTGCATAGTGGAATCAACAAAGTCATCAAGAATAGAAGCATTAGGAACAAAATATGCATTGGGAAATGGGGAAAAAACATGATCCATATATGAAGATGTTATATTAGATGGTAAAGATGAAGATAAAAACTTATTAGGCTTAAATAGAGTAGAAATAGACAATAGTCATAAAGGAAAACATGCTTAACAAAATTCACATCCCTTGACAAAGTATATTTCTTTTCTATTAGATCATATAACTTATAATCTTTAGTACCTAAAGAATAACCAACAAATACACAAGGATGAGCATGAGGATCAAATTTATTATGATCTCTTTTAAGAGTAGATGCAAAACATAGACAACAAAAAACAAAAGATGAGAATATGAAGGAAAATTTTGAAACAAAAGTTAATATGAAGTAGATCCTTTAAGAACAAGAGTAGGAATATGATTGATAATATGAGTAGCAATTAATATTGCATCTCCCCAAAAATATATGGGTAATGAAGACTAGAAAAGAAATGTTCTAGTAACTAAAAGTAAATGTTGATGTTTTCATTTCGCCACACCATTTTGTTATGGTATTTCTACACATGACACTTGATGAAGAATACCATTTAAAGAATAGAAAGCAGATAAGAAAAACTTACAACCATTATCTATATGAATTATCTTAATATGAAAACCAAATTAATTAAGAACTATTTTTGTAAAATGAAGGAATGATCAAAGGCACTTCGTGTTTAACTTTCATAAGATATACTCAAGTAATTCTTGTGTGATCATCAACTATAGTAAGAAAATATTTATACACTTCTAAAGTAGAAGTAGCATATGGTCTCCACATGTTAACATGAACTAATTCAAAGGCACAAACTGTATTGCTAATATGTAAAGAGAATGAAAGACGTTGTTACTTTGCCAAGGGACAAATGAAACACTCAAGCTTTATTACAAATGAGAGACTTGTCCAATTTATAAATATCTCTTATTCTATCAAAAGATGGAAGGCTAAATCTATAATGCCACACATCAAAGTTATTTAACAAATCATAAAGAACATGTGAAACAAAGGATGACTCAAGTGTTTTATATGAAAAATCAAGAGTCTTACAATCTAGGAAAGATACATTTTGCTTTAGAAAATATAGCCCAAATTTAGCCTTGACTTAACCAATCACTTTCCAAGTGGAAGAGGCTTGAATGAAAGTAACATTCTTAGTGAATACAACTACATACTTCTTATCAGATAGCAGTTTTGAAATCGAAATGAGATTGAACTTGAATAAAGGAAGGAAAAGAACATTATGAAGAATTAGTTGAGAAGAAAGTACCACTAAGCTTATATGTGTGGCTTGCAAGCATTGTTTATTTGGTAACTGAACATAACTATTTTGGGTTGGAGTGTAGAAATAAAAAAGATCAAGTAAACTAATCATACAATCAAAAGCACCTAAATCAAGTATCCAAGTTACAAAACTACTTTGAGAAAAATTATTAGAAATGATAGATAATGAAGTATATGCCATTTAGCTTATGTGAACTGCATTATTAGATGAATTATCCTACAAGTAAGATACTTAACAAGCAGTAGAAGATGAAGAACAACTAAAGCTAGAACCTTTTTAAACATTTAGTAAATTCAAAAGATGAAAAATTTGATCCTTTGAAAAACTAATACTATCTGAACCTGCACTAGCAACCAACTCTCCTCTAGAAATAGGTACACCTATATTGCGATCATTATTAACAGCAATATCTCCAATAGCCTCAAAGGTAACTGATAAGGATTGACTACCATCAAAAGGGAATGAACCAAAGTCTAATGACCCAAGCTAAAGCTAAGTGGATGAGTGAAGCTTTGCAAGGACTAGTCATGGACTTATAAGAGAAGGGACTAAGTTACACTAAAGAAGAATCAACCTTTATCAACTTGATTCATGTTTCCACAGAGGGGTGCAAAGATATGGAAGCCTTAAAATAAATTATTTTGAAAAGGAAATTGAACCAAAAAAAGGAGAACCACTCAGTTTTGTTAGGACTTGTTTTATTTGTTTGGTTTTGTGTTTTAGTATATTTAGTTGTAAGATTTTCGATCATTAGGAAGGAAGGCTGGTTTTTCTATGTTTGGAAGTTTAGGTTTTCTTATGTGTAAGCCAATATAAACACGTGAAAAGGGAAGGGGGCGGCACATCTTGAACAAGAATTATCATTATTTGAATATAGAACTTTTCATGGAAAAGCTCTCTCTTGTTCTTTGAGAAAGAACTCCACAATTTCTTCAACATAAACGCTTAGGGAAATCTTTGATAACTCAAGTTTCAATCAACAGGTGTGGTTGGGGTCTATTTCCGTTCTTACTTATTGGAGACGTTCTTGGGAATCCGATTCAATATCGATCACTGGGTTCTAAGTTTGACATACCTAGGGTTTACGCATCATTTGGTATCAGAGCTTTGGCTTCTTGAATCAAATAACATCTATCCTTTGTTAATTATATGATTTGTTCATTCCATAGTTTTTGTTCATACCTTATAAATTCATATAAAAAAAATTACGATTCGACCGTAGAAAGTCTATTGGTAACCGGCAACAACAATTTGTTCTCTTAGCAAATTGAAATTCAATCCTTAATTCTTGTTCCATATCTTTAGAGATTTGTATAAAAAAAAATTACGTTTCGGCCGTGGGAATATTCAAATTGTCAAGTTACCAAAACAAAGCCTCACTTTGAATCACATAATTAGTGATACAATACACTTTCCATTTCGTCCTTCAACATTATCTTGTCTTTCCAATTTTGCATTCGAATTACATTGACATCCCCATTACATGTTCGATGCAATCTTGTTCTTTCCAATTTCATGTTAAGGATATCTTTTTGTTTGTGTTTCCAATTCCGTAGTGAGACTTGAATAGCTATTGATCTGTGTGGTGTACCCCAATTGCCGTATATTGGAATCAATTAGTTAGTTAGTAGAATTGCCTTAGTAGCTTACATTGAAGAATTTTCAATCCGAGTTCATATTAAAGAATTGTAAGAGCGGGTTATGAGAACATTATTACCGAGAGTGAAACACGAGTGAATTGTGAGAACATTATTACTGAGAGCAATACACGAGTGAGTTGTGAGAGATATATTATATTTGTTGATTACTAATCCCTTTTCTTTACTGTAGAGATATGTCAGGATAAAGTCCAACTAGAGGGGAGAATAGAGGAGGGGAAAATAGGTTGATGTTTGATGCATTAATGAGAGAGATGAAAAGAATACTGGGTGGTGAACTGGAGCAAATCCATGAGAGGATGGATAAGATAGAACGAAGTAAGGAACCGTCCAGTAGCACTAATGTTAGGCGAGGCGCGAGTAGACCCTTGAGGGGAGGAGTAAGGATAGACGAGGGTAAAGAAATGGATTCAGGAGAATATAATTATATAAGGGAGAGAGGGAATACCCAGAGGCGAGATAGTAATCTGGGGAGTATTAAAATGAAGCTACCCTCATTTCAGGGGGGAAAATGATCTAGAGTTGTACTTGGAGTAGGAGAGGAAAGTGGATCATGTATTTGAATGTCATAATTATACTAAGAAGAAAAAAGTTAAATTGGCTGCAGTTGAATTTTCATATTATGCTAGTGTTTGGTGGAACCAGCTAGTATGTAATAAGCTTAGGTATGGAGAGAGGCCTGTTAGTACCTAGGATGAGATGAAGGCCATTATGTAAAAGAGGTTTATCCCTAGTCATTATCACAGGGATTTGCTTAGGAAGTTCCAAGGGATGACATAGGGGTCCAAGAGTATAGAGGACTATTATAAAGAAATAGAGATAGCCATGATTAGAGGCAGAGTGGAGGAGGATGATGAGGCTACAATGGCTAGGTTCATTAACGGGTTGAATAAAGAGATTGCTGACGTGGTGGATTTACATCACTATTTGGATATGGAGGAGTTGTTGCATAGGGCGATCAAAGTAGAGAAACAATTGAAGTATAAGAGTAATCCAAAATCTAGGGCGACTTCTAACTCTTCATGGAAGTCTAATTAGAAGAAAAATCATATAGATTCAAAATCAAAAGAGGATGTGAAGGCCAAGAGCCCAATCATTGCTGTTAAAGGTAAAGCTAACACTAAACCATCTTCGAGAACTCGTGATATTAAATGTTTCAGGTGTCAAGGGTTTGGACATATTGCATCTCAGTGTCCAAATCAAAGGACTATGATCATTCATGATAATGGAGAAGTGGAGAGTATTAGTTCTGAGGAGGATGATACATCACCTTTAGAGGAATATGATGATGTCGACTTGGAGGGACCTGTGAGTGGAGAGTTATATGTTACTAAACGAATCCTCAGTACTCAACCACAAGATGACAGTGAAGGGGTTCAACATGGACACAACTTTCATACCTGGTATCACATGTAAAACAAGGTATGTAGCTTGATCATCGATAGTGGCAGCTGCATTAATGTTGCTAGCACCTTATTGGTTGATAAGATAAGGTTGAAGGCTATGAAACATCCGAAGCCATATCAATTACAATGGTTGAATGAGTGTGGGGAAGTGAAGGTGACTAGGCAGGTTCTTATTTCTTTTTTTATAGGGAGCTATCGTGATGAGGTGATGTGTGATGTAGTTCCCATACAAGCTAGTCATCTATTACTAGGTCAACCATGGCAGTTTGATAGGAAGGTGATGTATGATGGGTACAAGAACCAATATTCTTTTGTTCAAAACAAAAGGAAGGTGATTCTGACTCCATAGAAACCATGGGAGGCTTGTGAGGATCAGGTTAGGATAGCAAAAGAGTTTAGAAAGAAACACGTGAGTGTGTGAGAAAAGGGTGAGAAGAAAGAAAAAATGAGACAAACACTGGTGAGCCATGAGGGAAAAGCTTCTGAAACACTAAGAGAAGAGAAAATTGCAAGAAAAAGTGAGGTAAAAAGTGCAATGTTGGAAAGGAAACAACTACTTGTACTTATGTACAAGGATGTGTATTTTACTAATGCTGACCTTAACCCTTTATTGGCTAGTATCGTGGTGTCTCTTTTGTAGGAATATGAAGACTTATTTCCTAGAGAAGTACCAAAGGGTCTATACCCACTATGAGGAATCGAGCATCAAATTGACTTCTTGCCAGGTGTGTATATTCCTAATCGAGCAGCTTATTAGACTAATCTTGAGGAGGCAAAGGAAATTTAGAGGCAGGTTGATGAATTGATGGAGAAAGGATTTATAAGGGAAAACCTTAGTCCATGTTCAATTCCTGTCATCCTGATTCCCAAGAAGGATGGAACATGGCGAATGTGTGTTAACTGCCGAGCAATCAACAAGATAACAGCTAATTACAAACATCCTATCCCTAGGTTAGATGATATGCTTGATGAATTACATTGTGCTTGTTTATTTTCTAAAATTGATTTAAAAAATGGCTATTATCAAATTCGTATGAAAGAGGGGGATGAATAGAAAATGGCTTTTAAAACTAAACATGGGTTATATTAATAGATGGTAATGTCTTTCGAATTAAAAAACGCACCTAGCACTTTTATGAGGCTAATGAATCATGTTCTGCGTAATTTTATTGGGAAATTCATTGTTGTATACTTTGATGACATTCTAATTTACTGCAGGACATTAGATGATCATGTTTAGCATCTATAGTGTGTGTTTAATGTTTTGAGGGAAAACCAGTTATATGTTAATTTAAAGAAGTGCACCTTTTGTATGGAAACTGCGGTTTTTCTTGGTTTTGTTATAGGTGCTGAGGGGATTGCTGTGGATGAGGAAAAGGTGAGGGCGATTCAGGAGTGGCCAACACTAAAGAATGCAAATGAGGTCAAGAGCTTCTATGGCTTAGCAAGTTTTTATAAGAGATTTGTGAGGGACTTCAGTTCTATAGCTGCTTCTCTAAATGACCTTATTAAGAAGAATATCGACTTCAAGTGGACTAAAGCGCATGAGCAGGCTTTTCAAACCCTGAAAGGTAAGTTAACTAACGTGCCTTTACTAGTCTTGCCTAATTTTGATAAAGTATTTGAGATTGAATGCAATGCTTCCGGGAAGAGTATTTGACGCGAACCCTAGATATCGATCTAAGACCCAACGATCAATAAGGATTCAAACCCTAGAATCGAAATTGAATCGAATGAATTAAATGTAACCTGACCCCAATCAAACACGCCGAATGGAACCTAAGCTATCACGGATCGATTTCCCCAAGCATTTAGGATGAAGAAATCAAGATTAGTTCTATTCACAAGAACTAAAGGAAGAGAAAACTCTCTAAAAAATCTCATTCACCATATGATAAATCTCATCATGATCTTTCAAATGTCATACAAAGGAGTTTATATTCGTCATCAATTAAAAGCTGGCGGCCTAAATACATCCAGCGCCGGCTTTGAAATGAAAAAAAAAAAACAACATTCTACGGATGGGTTAGGCCAGCCAGTAGGCCGGTGGCCTTCATAGCAGGCGTACCTTGCCTTTCAAAGGCCGGCCAATTCTAGGCCAGCGGCCTAGGTGACAAGTTGGTGGCCTTTCCTTCGCTGGTGGTCGTCAATGCAATTCCGATGTCCTCCGCTTCGTCTCTACTTTGATATATGATGTTTATGAGCTTAGGACCTGTGTTAGAGTTGTGTCGAATCACCTCTTGCTCCTGAAGTTCCACAATCAACCCTTGTAATGCCTCCTTCATTCGCTTGGTCCGTGATCATGTCATAGGGCCCCCGATACCTTGTAAAGGGTCATTAGCTTTGACTAGCTCCTGAGTGTTGGATGCCTCCCGATCTCTATCATCCCCCCCTTCCTCGAAAGGATTCGTCCTCGAATCACTTGCATCTTATAACGAAAGATCAGAAACATTAAAAGTAGCACTTACATTACCATATTGACTTGGTAAATCGAGTCTGTAAGCATTGTCGTTGATGCGCTCCAACACTTGAAAAGGTCCATCTTCCTTAAGATGCAATTTGGACTTCCGCTATGTAGCAAACCTTTCTTTTCTCAAATGTAACCAAACCCAGTCTCCAGGTTGAAAGGTAAGCTTTACACGACCCTTGTTTGGTTGTCGAGCATAGTGCTCATTCTTCTTCTCAATGTTAGCTCGGGCCTTGGCATGCAATTCCCTGACTAACTCTGCTTTTCTCTTTCCATCAACATCAACAAATTCGTTAGGAGGCAAGGGTAAAATATCCAAGGGAGTCAAAGGATTAAATCCATACACAATCTCAAATGGTGAGTATGATGTAGTAGAATGCACAGCTCTATTGTATGCGAATTCAACATAAGGCAAACAATTTTCCCATTGTTTTAAGTTCTTTTTCAAAATAGCACGCAACAATTGTGAAAGGGTCCTATTAACTACTTCTGTTTGACCATCCGTCTGAGGATGTGCAACAGTAGAAAATAATAATTTAGTTCCCAATCGGTTCTACAAAGTGCGCCAGAAATGGTTGAGAAACTTAACATCCCTATCACTTACTATGGACCTTGGCAGGCCATGCAAACGCACAATTTCTTTAAAGAATAAATTAGCAATATGTGTTGCATCATTAGTTTTAGAACAGGCAATAAAGTGAGCCATTTTGCTAAACCTATCAACAACAACAAATATGCTATCCTTGCCATTACTAGATCATGGCAAACCTAGAACAAAGTCCATAGAAATGTCAGTCCAAGGCTGTTGAGGTACAGGTAATGGGATGTATTCTCCATGTGGCATTACTTTAGATTTAGCCTGTTTACACACAATGCATTTTTCACACACAGCTTACACATCATGTTTCATCTTAGGCTAATAAAAATGCTCATGTAAAATGTCCAAAGTTTTCTGTATACCAAAGTGCCCCATTAGTCCACCCCCATGTGTTTCTCTAACAAGCAATTCACGCAAGGAACATTTAGGAATACAAAGTTTGTCTTTCTTAAACAAAAACCCCTCATGCTTATAAAAATCAGCATATGCTTGCTCAGAAATAGCACTCCAAACTTGACCAAAATCAGCATAATTCTCATATAAATCCTTGATAAACTCAAATCCAAGCAATTTTCTTTGTAAAGAGGTTAGAAGTAAATACCTCCTGGATAGTGCATCAGCCACTACATTTTCTTTCCCTTGCTTGTATTTGATAACATAAGGAAAAGTTTCAATAAATTCCAGTCACCTAGCATGCCTTTTGTTCAACTTACCCTGAGTCTTCAAGAACTTCAAGCTTTCATGATCTGAGTGGATAATGAACTCCTTGGGCCATAGATAGTGCTGCCAAGTTTGTAAACTCCTCACTAATGCGTATAGCTCCTTATCATAGGTAGGATAATTTAATGCCGCCCCATTAAGCTTTTCACTAAAGTAAGCAATTGGCTTGGAATCCTACATCAAAACACCACCAATACCTTTCTCAGAAGCATCACATTCAATTTCAAAGACTTTTTCAAAATTAGGTAGAACAAGCAAAGGTGCATTGGTCCGCTTTTCTTTCAAAGTATTGAAAGCTTTCTCATGTATTTCAATCCGCCTAAACTCAGCATTCTTTTTAACAAACTCATTTAAAGGAGCAGCTATAGAACTAAAATCCCTCACAAATCTCCTATAAAAGCTTGCTAAGCCATGAAAGCTTCTTACCTCATTAGCATTCTTAGGTGTTGGCCATTCCTTGATCGCTTTTACCTTCCCCTCATCAACAGAAATCCCCTGTGCACCTACAATAAAACCCAAAAACACCACAGACTCCATGCAAAAGGTACACTTCTTTAAATTTGCAAATAACTTATTTTCTCTCAAAACAATGAAAATCATTTGCAAATGCTGAACATGTTCTTCTAGACTTTTACTGTAGACTAAAATGTCATCAAAATAGACTACAACAAATTTTCCTATGAAAGCACGAAGAACATGATTCATTAATCTCATAAACGTACTTGGTGCATTTGTTAAACCGAAAGGCATTACCAACCACTCATAGAGACCATATTTGGTTTTAAAAGCGATTTTCCATTCATTTCCTTCTCTCATGCGTATTTGGTAATAACCATTCTTTAAATCAACCTTTGAAAACAAACACACACCATGCAGTTCATCTAACATATCATCAAGCCTAGGTATGGGATGTCGGTACTTAACTGTGATTTTGTTGATGGCTCGACAATCCACACACATGCGCCATGATCCATCCTTCTTTGGAACCAGAATAATAGGAACCAAACATGGGCTAAGGCTCTCTTTCACAAAACCCCTTTCTACCAGTTCATCCACTTGCCTCTGAATCTCCTTTGTCTCCTTTGGATTTGCTCTATAGGCTAGTCTATTTAAAATTGAGGCACTTGGAACGAAGTCGATTTGATGCTTAATACCTCTCAGCAAAGGTAGTCCACTAGGCATCTCCTCAGGGAACAAGTCAGCAAACTCCTGCAAAAGAGAAACAACAACTGCAGGCAAAGAAGGGTTAAGATGGTCAGTGGAAAAATAAACATCCTTGTACATCAGTACAAGCAATTGCCGTTTTGCCTTCAAGGCACCTTCAATCTCACTTGCCTTGCCAATTTCACTCGTGTTTCCCTCTAATTCTTTTCTCTCATGGTTCACAAGTGTATTTTTACCACTCGCTTTCACAATCTCGCTCTTCTTTTCTTATTCAATCTTGTGTTTCCCTCTCTCTCTCTGAACTCTCTAGAAATCCTCAACTGATCCTCACTAGCCTCCCAAGGATTAAGGGGTGTTAAGACCACCTGTCTTTTGTTCAGAATAAAGGAATACCTATTATGATACCCATCATAGGTGACCTTTCTATCAAATTGCCAAGGTCGTCCCAATAATATGTGGCAAGCCTGCATAGGTACCACATCACACAATACCTCATCACGGTATTTCCCTATAGAGAAAGAAACCAGTACCCTCTTGGTCACTTTAACCTCCCTACATTCACTCAACCACTGCAACTTATAAGGCTGATCATGCTTCACAGTTTTCAAGCTCAATTTATCAACCAATAACGTGCTAGCAACATTTGTACAGCTACCACTATCAATAATCAAACTACACACCTTGTTATTCACATGGCATCTAGTATGGAAGATATGCTCTCGCTGCACTTCATCACCCTCATTCTTAGGTTGAGTATTGAGAATCTGCCTGGTAACAAGAAATTCTCCCTTTACATGACCTTCCATATCCACATCACTACAATCTTCCAGTGGGGGCATGTCATCATCATCCCCTGAACTCACACTCTCCACATCACCACTCTCCAAAAGGACACTTAATGTCACGTAATCTAGAAGTAGATTTGGTTTCAATGTTACCTTTCGAATAAGATGCTAGTGCCTTAGCCTTCTCTTCCTCCTTAGCTTTTGGTGATGATTTATTATTCTTCCAATTTGACTTTCATGATGAACTAGAAGTTGAATTATACTTGGAAGAACTTGAAGTTGGATTATACCTTGAAGTACTCTTTGCCTTCAATTGCTTCTCAATCTTGATCGCCTTATGCAACAATTCCTCAATATCTACATAATGTTGTAGATCAATGATACCAGCGATCTCCCTATTCAAGCCAGTAATGAACCTAGCCATTGTAGCTTCATCATCCTCTTCTACTTTAGCTCTAATCATGGTTATTTCCATTTCTTTGAAGTAATCCTCTACACTTTTGGACCCTTGTGTCAAGCTTTGTAGTTTCCTATGTAAATCCCTAAAATAATGAGTAGGAATGTACCTCTTCTGCATGATTGTTTTCATCTCATCCCATGTGCTGATAGGTTTCTCCCCATATCGTCTTCTATTTCTAACCAGTTGATCCCACCATACACTCGCATAGTCAGTGAATTCGACTACTGCAAGTTTAATCTTCTTATCCTCTGGATAATTATGGCACTTAAATATGTGATCAACCTTTCGCTCCCACTCCAAGTATAATTCAGGGTCATTCTTCCCTTGAAAGGGTGGTATTTTCATCTTTATGCTACCCAAATTATTATCTCTCCTTTAGGTATTGTCTCTCCTCATCACAAAATTATACTCTCCCACTTCAGTATCTTCTTCTAATTCCATTCTCACTCCCTTCCTCGGAAGCCTCTCAGATCTTTGACCTACTGTAGTGCTACCCGTGGGCTCCCTACTCTACTCCATTCTATCTATCCTTTGTTGGACGGGCTCCAACTCAACCCTCATCATTTTTCTCATCTCACTCAACAACGCATCAAACATTAACTTATTATCTCCTACTCCCCTCTCCCTTTCAGGTGAACTTTGGCCAAACATGTTTGCTGCAACAAAGAACGTTAGTAATAAAAATATATCAAGTCCTCACAATTCACTCCCTCACATGTTTACACTCAAAGATGAAAATTCACTCGTGTGTAACACAAATTTTGGGACTTCTCACGATATTAATCTCACACTCTATTTTTCCTTTACAAGTCCTTGTTCTAGAACTAACTCAACAAAATTTCTTCAAATAAACAAGTAGGATAAATCAATTTAACAACTCAAAAAAAAATTAAGCAACGAATAAAGATGACAAACTCAATGACCGGAATGGAATATGAACGACTTGACAGGAAAACAATGAACTTAAACATTTTAACCAACGAAATAAAAAATCAATGGGAATTCAATCAACATTCAGCAACACCCCCCCCCCCCCCCCCCCCCCCCCCCCCCCCTTTTTTTACGCCAAGAATTGCTATTTGGAATGTGATATTCCTCTACTAGAATAAACAACGAGTAAGTGGATCTATTGGCCGAATGAGACAATGAAAAAAAAATTCTAAGTCCTTTAATGAAATCGGCAGCGGAATGCATAAATATATATATTATATGCCGATGGAATCTGGAACAATGGGAAATCACAAGAAGCAATTGTGCGACCAAACGACGACAACAATAAACAATGGGATTAACGAGCCAAATTCCTATGAATGATTTTTTTTTTTAATAGGCTACAATAGAAAATTCACGCAATCAATGAACAAACAAAATATGACAAGGATAGAAATTACCCGATTCAATGAGCTTCGGCTCTGATACCAAATGACACAAACCTTAGATATTGATCTAAGACCCAACGATCAATAAGGATTCAAACCCTAGAATCGAAATTGAATCGAATGAATTAAATGTAACCCGACCCCAATCAAACACGCCGAATGGAACCTAAGCTATCACGGATCGATTTCCCCAAGCGTTTAGGATGAAGAAATCAAGATTAGTTCTATTCACAAGAACTAAAGGAAGAGAGAACTCTCTAAAAAATCTCATTCACCATATGATAAATCTCATCATGATCTTTCAAATGTCGTATAAAGGCCGGCCAATTCTAGGCCGGCAGCCTAGGTGACAGGTTGGCAGCCTTTCCTTCGCTGGTGGTCGTCAATGCAATTCCGATGTCCTCCGCTTTGTCCCCACTTTGATATATGATGTTCATGAGCTTAGGACTTGTGTTAGAGTTATGTCGAATCACTTCTTGCTCCTAAAGTTCCACAATCAACCCTTGCAATGCCTCCTTCATTCGCTTGGCCCGTGATCGTATCATAGGACCCCCGATACCTTGTAAAGGGTCATTAGCTTTGACTAGCTCCTGAGTGTTGGATGCCTCTCGATCTCTATCAGTATTGGTGGTGTGTTGATGTAGGATTCCAAGCCAATCGCTTATTTTAGTGAAAAACTTAATGGTGCTACATTAAATTATCCAATGTATGATAAGGAACTGTATGCCTTAGTGAGGACCTTGCAAACGTAGCAGCATTACTTATGGCCTAAGGAGTTCATCATTCATTCCGATCATGAGAGTCTAAAGTATCTGAAAACTCAGGGAAAGTTGAACAAGAGGAATGCCAAATGGTTAGAATTTATCAAAACCTTTCCATACGTGATCAAATATAAACAAGGAAAGGAAAATGTGGTAGTAGATGCACTTTCTCGAAGGTACTCTCTTTTAACTTCTTTGCATACTAAATTGCTTGGGTTTAAATGCATTAAGGAATTGTATGAGAATGACACTGATTTCGGTTAAATGTGGTCTGCTTGTTCTAAATCTAGATATGTTGATTTTTATAGGCATGATGAGTATTTATTTAAGAAAGATAGGTTATGTGTACCAAAAAGCTCTATACGTGAACTGCTGGTGAAGGAGAAACATGGTGGCGGTTTAATGGGACACTTTGGCATTAGAAAAACTTTGGACATTTTGCATGAACATTTTTATTGGCCAAAGATGAAACATAATGTACAAAATGTGTGTGATAAGTGCATTGTAAGTAGAAAGGCTAAGTCCAGAGTAATGCCTCATAGGGAATACCTTCCATTGCCTATGCCTAACCAACCTTAGACTGACATCTCCATGGACTTTATATTAGGGTTACCACGATCTCAAAGTGGCAAAGATGGCATATTTGTTGTTGTTGATAGGTTTAGTAAGATGGCTCATTTCATTGCCTATTCTAAAACTAATGATGCATGGCATATTGCTGACTTGTTCTTTAGGGAGATTGTATAGTTACATGGTTTGCCTAAATCTATTGTAAGTGATAGGGATGTGAAATTTTTGAGCCATTTTTGGCGTACTCTGTGGAATTGGCTAGGCACTAAATTGTTGTTCTCTACTGTTATACACCCTCAAACTGATGGTCAGACTGAAGTAGTCAGTAGGACTCTTTCAACCTTGCTGCATGCTGTGATTCATAAGAATTTGAAACAATGGGAGACATGTTTACCTCATGTAGAATTTGCATATAATAGGATGGTGCGTTCCACTACATCGTATTCTCCATTTGAGGTTGTATATAGATTTAACCCCTTGACTCCATTAAATATTTTGCTTTTGCCTACTAACGAATTTGTTGACCTTGATGAAAAGAAAAAGGTAGAATTTGTTAAGGAATTGCATGCTCAGGTTTGGACCAAAATTGAGAAGAAAAACGAGCACTATGCTTGTTAAGCTAATAAGGGATGAGTAAAGACCGTGTTTCATCCAGGAGACTGGGTATGGGTACATTTGAGGAAGGAGAGGTTTGTCAAGCAGCGGAATACTAAATTGCATCCTAGGGGAGATGGACCTTTTCAAGTGATGGAGCGCATCAATGATAACGCTTACAAGATTGACTTACCCAGTCACTATGGTAATGTAAACGCAACTTTTAATGTTTCTAACCATACTCTTTATGATGCAAGTGATTCAAGGATGAATCTTTTCGAGGAAGGAGAGAATGATGAGGATCGACTAGCACTAAAAGGGAAAGAACCGAAGTCTAATGACCCACTACAAGGTATTGGAGGCCCAATGACCCGAGCTAGAGCTAAGCGGATGAGTGAAGTTTTGCAAGGACTAATTATGGACCTATAAGAGAAGGGACCAAGTTACACTAAAGGAAAATCAACCTTTATTAACTTGATTCACGTTTCCATAAAGGGGTGCAAGGATATGGAAGCCTTAGAATAAATTATTTTGAAAAGGAAATTGAACCTAAAAAAGGAGAACCACTCGGTTTTGTTAGGACTTGTTTTATTTGTTTGGTTTTGTGTTTTAGTATATTTAGTTGTAAGATTTTCGATCATTAGGAAGGAAGGTCGATTTTTCTATGTTTGGAAGTTTAGATTTTCTTTTGTATAAGCCAATATAGACACGTGAAAAGGGAAGGGTGCGGCACATCTTGAAAAAGAATTATCATTATTTGAATATAGAACTTTTCATGGAAAAGCTCCCTCTTATTCTTTGACAAAGAACTCCACAATTTCTTCAACATAAACGCTTGGGGAAATCTCTGATAACTTAGGTTTCAATCAACAGGTGTGGTTAGGGTCTAGTTTTGTTCTTACTTGTTCGAGACGTTCTTGGGAATCCAATTCAATATCAATCACCAGGTTCTAGGTTTGACATACTTAGGGTTTGCACATCAATAACATGATTAACACCTAACATTTTTTACTTATTGTTGAACTTAAAGTGTGGAGAAAATCCGATCAACTTATATCACTTCTCTTTCAGATGTCCTTTCTTCTGACAATAAGCACAAACCAAATCATTCTTACTTCTTTGTTTATTAATGTTAGTACTAACCACAGCCGAAGCATCAGAATTAACCAAATCTCTTAGTCTTACTTGACCTTTGAAACCCATCTCATCTAATAAGATTATAAGCCTCATCTAATAACAGAAACAATTTCAAAACTAAAATTTGTGATCTAAGAGTTGAAAAACTTTCACTCAATCCATTAAGAAATTCAAAGACATAATCATTTTATGCCATTTCTACAAGTTTATCAAAACACTTCTGATTACAAGATCCACAAGAACAATGTGGTAGAGGATGAAAATTTCTTAATTCTTCCCAAATTGTGTTCAATTCGATGAAGTATTCATCAACAAATCCATTTCCTTGAATTACAATATGAAGTAGATGATATAACTGACAAATTCGCATATCATCAAGTTGTGAGAATCTAACATTTAATTTGTCCCAAATTTCCTTAGCTAAGTTCATGTAAATCACAATAGAAGCAATCATCGGTGATATTGATTTCACAAGCCATGCCACAATCATATATTTCACCTACTCCAAATAAAAAAAAAAAAATAGAATCATCCTTTGATGGAATAGGAACTAAACCATCAACAAAGCTGGCTTTATTACGAGTTGATAAAGCTAAAAGGAAAGATTGGCTCTAAGTGTTGTAATTCAACTCAGTTAACACTAGAGTAATTGACACAAAGTTCTACGAATTTGAATGGTGAATATAGAATGGTGATGAAACATCCTCTAATGGAGAAATACTCGTTGTCGATTACAAGAAAGCAAGAATTATTAATCCGATACCTCGAAGTAAAAGAATGTTATGAAGAAGAAGCTAAAAATGAGAGAGAGAATTAATCTATTCTATTTGTTATAACTGTATAAAATTGAAAACTAAAGTTTCCTTTCTTGAAGTTGTATAGCAATATATATGTTACACATATCCTACATGTGTGTATTATGTACATGATATATAAATATATCTAATATATCTGATAATAACTAATAAAATTGTAAAATTTTTTTTCTATGTAGCCACAAATTAATCACAAATCTAATATAGATTAATACTTTCAAAGACAGAATTTTTTCATCATAAAATTTCTATCTCTAAAGCTTAGTTTTCTTGTAGTGATATTGAGTCTAGATTATGAAAGTCCTATTTTCATTGATATAATTTCCTATTCTATTTTTATTTGGTTTCCTTACTAGCTTTAGGATTCCTAGCCTATAAATACTTGTTAAATAGTATTACCAAGGCATCTATTGAACTTTTATCATTATTAAAATTACTCTTTTGCACATACTATTTGGTTTCTCACTTCACACTCTATCACCACTTACATATTCTTTCATTTAAACCCTTTTAATCAAAGTGGGTTTTAGCATAAAGTTGTCTACTGGTGTAGCAAGTCAAGCAACAACAAGTGCAAATCTCTCCATAATAGTTGTAGTACACTTCCAAAAAATTCTTTAAACTCCATTCCCATTACCATTTTCATTTACACCATTTCCATTCATACTATTTCTTTTAAAGTCATTCCCGCTTTTCCTTACCTCCATTTATGTTAAAAGCACTTCCATTTACTCCATTTACATTTAAATTTTCACCTTTCATCTCTCTTAGCCTTTTATACTCTTAATTGTCTACACAAGTTCCTCTAATACTCATATCACAACAACAATCCAGTATCAATTACTCCTCTACTTTACATACACATATAAATTCTCTAAAATTTTACAATGTCCTTTTAACAATGGTTCAAGCCTTCTAAGGGTTAAAAAGAAACTATCCTCTAACATAGCCAAAGTGGGATAAATACACAAGGTAAATCCCAACACAACCTATAGGTTTCTCACACTCCTCACACTTCAATCTATAGATATTCACAATCTCCTTACTACAATACCTATAGAGAGAATTTCCAACCAATAACAGACTATTTCTAGCAATACAATCAAAGATCAAAGTTATATAATCCAATTAGCTCAAACAATGCAAACTCGGTTCAAAGATTCAATTTTTTCAACAAAATGATATATAGTTATTGGTCTTTACTAGCAATTCAACTTCACAATGCATAAGATAACACTAGAAAGTCAAAAAGTTTAAAATTTTCAATCAACTTTCAAACAAGATTAGGTCAACTCCCTTAAATTCCAAACACACAAGAACATTCCAATCTCAAGCAATACAATTAATTACCAACTACAATCTACATTGAACTAAACTATACCATATTAAGCTTAGTCTCAAAAAGTGTCAAGAATCTAATATAGTCTTACTCATGCAGTACCACCTCATCATGTGGTACTACCTCAACATTATGCATATATTCTTGAAATGACTTCCTTTGTAGCTTTGAATAGCCTGACATTTCCTTCTAACTTGCCCACATATTTCACTATCTAAACTTAACGTGTCCCCTACAGGTTGATGATTCTCTTATATAAGGAGATAACAGCCGATAGTGTAAGCAATGTCCTGAATAAGCCTAGTTACAAGGACTAGTTCAACATCAAAGTAATTCATTTGGACTAGTTCCAAGGACTTAGTGTAAGCAATGTCCTAAACAGGACTGAGTTGTCTAATCATTAGAAAGTATGCAGTACAACCCATAATGCCAATGTGTGGGACTTCGTGTGTGTCCTAAACATCTAAGGATTGCCTTAGTGTAGCTAGTCCATTTAGGGAACCAAAGGATGTCTTATGGTTAGATCTTTTTTAGTAAGCTAACATATTTTTTAGTATGTTAAGACTAATTTTCAAGTTGATCCAATTTGTTAGAAAATTGAGATTCGGTTTGTCTCCTATCAAATCATTTTAAGATTTCACTTTTTCTCAAACTAATCAATTTAAGCATAAAGAGGCCATATTTAAGGTCTTGTTTCACTTAAATTATTCTTTTTCATGTTTTTAAAAGAGATTGAATCTAGTTCAAGTGAAAGATTTATTATTTTATAAAACAAAGCCCCCTTTTTTAATTAAAAACTCAACTCTCATGAAATTGGCATAATGCATATTGAACTTCCTTTTTTCTTTTTACTTTTTTTTTTTCATTTTAGTGTTTTTTTCTTATTTATTACTATTCTCTAACATTAAAATTTTTCAATTTTCAGAAAATTTCCTTTTTTAATTATTTATTTTTAAAGGGAGGAAAAGAGGTGTCCTATAGTATTTATTGCAATTTTAATCTCATATATTTCCCGTTACATTTCTATTAGTTTTCATCCATTATACTTATTATATAGCCTAATTGCGTAAATTTAATGCCAATATAAAATAAATAAATAATTAATTAAACAAGCCCTAGTTTTAGCAAATTTGACTTAATTCTTAAATTGAGGCTTTAATACTAGTTAATCGATGTAATGGAAGCAAAGATAATAATAATATTTTTATCCAAAAAAAAGGTAGACAATAATATAATAATTAACATTAAATAGTATAACCAATAATAAAAAAGAAGAGAGAAAATTAAACACCAATATTTTTATGGAAAAAGTTCAAGTTACAATAAAAAAACTCACTAGCAAAAGAAGAAGCAGTTATGGTTAGAAACACAATGTACTAAGAAAATTACCAATAGTTTCAATGTTTTAAGCCTAAAAACTAAACCCAAAGAATCTTTTTAAATGTTTTTGGGTATTCATAATAAAAATGGAGAATAGATACAATGAAAACATAAAGGGTCACTATGAAAATATAAAAGGATGCATATGCTATATTTAAAGGGTTTTAGAGAGTTATGCGGAAATAGACTATTCAATGTGGGATAATAATAAATAGTGGGCAAAACACAATAATGTATCCTATAAAATATTGAGTGTTGTTGTAATTTTGTGTTAATAATTAAGTTACAAGATAACTATCAGTTAATGAGAGAGTTAATACACTTTTTAATTATCTTTTTATTCGTCTTAAATATCCTTTATTTTTATACAAATGTTGCTTAGGCTTTTAGCTAATTTTATTTTTATGGCCCTCTTTTTTTCTTTCACTAATCTTTATTACATAATGGTGACGTGATCCAGTGGCACATTGTCAATACTCAAAGCCACAAAAATTTAGGCTCTTCAAAATTTGGGCTCTATTGTAAGTGTTGAGATCATGTGTTGAACATACATGGTTCTTGACTTTAGAGGAACATTTAGGTAAAAAAAATTGAACAAAAGATAAATTCAAAGTATAATACGATGAGCTCTAGCTAAATAGTTAAGAGAGAACAACTGACTAGCCAGGTGGTGGTTGATCATTGAGATAACTACTCTATTTAAGAATATGACATATTATGATAATTTTAATTTTTTTTGTCATTAAATCATTGACATAACTCAAAGTACTCAATCATTAAGATTAATTTGAACTCCATTGCTTAGATAACAATAAGATCAAATTTAATTTGTTAGTCAATACTTAATGCACATGTGGCAACATTTAACCCAATTTAATTTTCATTTTTCTAATTCGTGCACTTGCTAGTTGGGCCCTATCAAACGTCATTGGAAATTTTTATGTGGGAACTTGATGTTCTATCCAACTTATATGACACTCAGGTGAAGTATCAGTAGGCTTCGACTTTGAGACGACTTTGATCCATTCATGAGGAGACTTCAATATACTTGGTCAAGTTCTTTTATATTTTAAAGATGTGAGGTAGCTTTATTTATTTTTCTAAAGACAATCACCTACTAATGGTAATCATCATGGATGCTAAAATTCACAAGGCAATTCTACAAGTTTTTGGTGTTATGAGATTTTTTCCATGTAAATGGAATATAAAACCTTTAGGTGTAAATATATGTTGGAGTTGAGAGTGAAAACATTAAAAACAGCAAAATTATAAGTTTATAACTAATTCTACCAATTTTATATTTTTCTTAATTTAGATATAATGAACTATCAAAATTAAGAATAATAATCTAAATACATAACATTAATATTATTAAAGATGAAGCATGAAAAAAAGATATAAAACAACTGCTAACAGCACCAATAATGGCATTAATGACAATGATGGTGAAGACGATGGTAATGTGAGAGCTTGTGTAGTGTTGATGATGCAAAGGCAAATGGCAATTAGTGATCTACTTTAGGTTTGTATTTTATCTAATGATTTATGTTATAATGTAATTCATATTTGTACCCTTATTAATGTTTTATGCATTAGCATAATAATTGGTGTTTGATAATTGTATTATAACTTATACTATCACTAAAATTATTACTGATTTTTTTTTAATCATGATGTTTTCTTTTGCATTTATAGGTTAAAGCTAAAATCTACTTATATATATTTTTTAAAGATTTTCTTTTCTTTTTTTTTAAAAAAAAGCCCCTTCCAACGCTAATAACTGTTTTGCTTATTTAAATCACAAATATGATGTAATGTATTTACAAATTGAGATGCCTATTGCAAGTTTTAAATTTCTTATTTTTCTTCATCACCCATGTTAAAATTCTACCATTCGCCAATTGTCGTCCAACCAATTTTGTTATAATAATAATACCTTCTTATTCATTAACTAACGACCAAAATATTATTGGTCTACAGTTTGTTTATAAAATTAATTTTGCCCTAGCTACTACCTACTTACTAAGTATTATTTAAGTACTATTGGCCCGCGTGAGGACTCGTGCATATGGCCGATCGTCTTCTGGCAATTCAAAGAAGTCCCTAGCTAGGAAAGCTCTTTTGATTGGACTTTTTTCGCTTATACTTAGTCTATAAAGACCATCTATAAGGGCTCATATATATATATAGTCAACATGAAATTTCTCTTCTCACTTTACTAATTACTTACTACGATAAAGCGACCCAATGTCCCTATTGACGTAATACTTTTATGACATGCGAAGGCTCTTGCAAATTCATACTGTAATATAAGTGTTCAATTCGTCTATTTAATTTACAGGTATCTTGAGTCCATAAGAGAATTCCAGTAAAGAAACGGTCAATGGAAAAAGTGAGTATAACCGATTGGTTAAGAGAGGATAGCTTACTTGTTATTTGGTGGTTCACCATGTTTAGATGCTTTTCAGGAGCATGACTTATGATAGTGAATTTATATTTCAATCTTTTAACCTACTAAGATAATTCAAAAAAAAAAATTGATGATAATGGATTTAATTTGAAGTGTAATAATTTGAATTCCATTGTTAGGATAATAGTAAGATTAAATTTAATTTGTTAGCCAGTTCTTAGTGTGCATGTGGTGATATTTTCACTCGCATGGGCACTATCGAATAACCACTTGGAAAATTATTGTTGCCATTTGATGTTTCATCTAACTTAAATGACAATTGCTATGATATTAGCAAGCTCCGATGATAAGACTTAGATCCATTTAGGAGGAGACCTTGATATAAAAACATATAGGTATTTATCCACGGTGGAATTGACAATAAAAAAAGAAGAAGTTAAAATTGGTAAAATCGTAGGTTTATGATCAATTCTACAACTTGTATTGATTTAAGTCTGATAGGTTATCAAAACTAAGAAAAGTAACTCGAATTCATGATATTGATGAAATTGAAGATAAAGCATGAATTTATACTTTCTAAAGATTTGGAATTGGAAGATATTAATATCATTTGTAATAGTACCAATAAGAAAATTTGGAGCAATGAAAAGGCTAACTACGACTGTGAAAGTAACTAATGTGCTACGAGGGAGGTGTGTGCCCACTACACTCAAGTGGTATGGTGAAACTCGGTTCGCCTTGGTTGTGCTAAGGTGAGGTGTGATAATGGAGGAACATTCATCCCTTGCCAATATGACCCTCCTAGCAATATTATTGGGTAGAGTTAGTACTAAGAAAAATGTATTAACATTTGCCTTATCTTTGTAGATGGCAATTAATAGTTATTAATGTCTAAGTTATGTATAATGTGTCCTTAACATGTGATATGTAATGTTATAAAGAAAATGCTGAAAAATAGTAGCATATCTTTGTATCTTTGACTAATATGCTTGTGAAGTTTTAGTTTGCTTGAATTGGAAATAAAAGCACTCCTTATTCACTCAAAAATATTAATTTACAAAATTTCCAATGTTTAAGAATTTGTTTATGTATATATCAATCTTCAGTTGTATTATCAAATACTAGAGGTATCCATCCCTATTGGATACATGTCCTATCTAAGATGCTCTACAAGCTTTTGTTATTGTAGTGTTTTGGTGAATATGTCTACTACTTGATCTTCAGCCTTAGTAGTAATTCATATCAATCTCCTTATTTGTTGTCACTTTTCATACAAAGGAAAAAAAAATTTATAATGTAGTTACAAATTGAGATGTCTTTTGTGTCAACACTCTTATCATAAAATCATCATGCTTATTGAAATTAAAGTTTTTGTCAACTGTTGTCTAATGAATTTTATAATAATATTACTTTTTTATTTAAAGACTAAAGACCATAATATTATTGGTGCATGGTTTGTGTAGAAAATCAATTTCCCAGTACTAAGGATTAACTTAGTTTTATTGGCCAACATAAAGACTTATGATTATGGCTAATCCTCTTTTTAAACTTTGAAGAAGTCTTTCTTGGAAACCTCCAATTTAACCATTGTCCAACCAATTTTATAATAATATTACTTTTTTATTCAATGACTAAAGACTACACTATTATTAGTCTATAGTTTATGTATATAACCAATTTCCCACTACTAAGAATTAACTTTGCTTTACTTACTAGCGTAAAGACTTATGATTATGGCCAATCGTTTTTTCTTCTTTTTTTTTTAACTTTCAAGAAGTCTTTCTTAGATATCTCCATTCATTGGACTTTTTCCTCTTATACTTAGTCTATAAAGACTAAGAATAAGAACGCATATACAAAATAGTGGATGTCTCAAATCTAATAGTGCATAACATATGGTTAATAAAAAAAAAATTCTCTCCATTTTGTAAGTTAGATTTCTATGACTAACTTTCTTCTCATTTCATTAATTCTTTACTACCATAGTAGTAACATGATTCAATTGCATGGTGTCAATACTTAACACCACAAAATTGACCAAAATATAAGCTAGGTCTACCTAAACCCACTTTTGATCATGTTCCAAAAGCGGTAAAAAATTTGCAATATGAAAGTGTTCAGAGGGCCATTGATTGGTCACGTTGCAATTAACCACCAAGTGAACCTATTTAGGATTATGACATATGATAGCATATTTAAATTTCCATCATTAATTCATTAAAATAACTAAAAGTGATTAATGATAATAGGACTTAATTTGAAGTGTGATTTGATTTCCATAATCTTGTACCTACACAAAGATTGATACCCATTCTGGATAGGTTGGTCATAGAGGGGTATGTTTGTAGCCTATTGTAGGATGAGCATCTAGGGTGTTATGGCTATTAGTATTGGATACTAAACCACCTTATGTAAGTAGATGAATTGTTGAGTTGCTAATTTTTGTAATACAGTCATGTTCCTATAAAGAAGCTTTAAACGGTCATACTTGTAATATAGGACATAACTATGGACACTTATAATGTATTAGTGTCATGGTGGTGAATACCAAATGTGAAACCTATACCCTTGAATTATTTGGTGTTGGTGTTAAGACCAGATGACCCTTTACAATATATTATGTATTATACATAAGTGTAAATGGAATTTAAGTTATTCCAAATTTTGGGAGGCCATGATTATTTTGTTTACTATACCTAAATCATGACCTTAAACTCTTATTTAATGCATTAGTTGATTGTAGGTCTATATATTAGGTGTGTATTGGTCAATGTGTCTATTTTTAGTAGTAGTTATGTATAGGGTTTCGCTACTCATTTATTTTCGATGATAAGGATCCTTACATCACTAGATTAGGAACTAAATTGGCATTATTACATTAGATGTTTTGGAATGCAAGTGGACATAGTTTAGATATAAGTCTATTAATATTTGTTTAAATAGGTGTATTTATAAATATTTTAAGAGTTGCTATGAGCAAATAATTTTGTTATAAGTTTATGTGATTTAAGAGGAGAGTCATAAAAAACATTTAAATTTATAAATATAGATTTTTTTTTTTAGTAGTTTTGAGTTTTTTTTTTCCTTTTTATTTTTTGTTCCATAAATAGGAATATGCAATGGTATGATCACATCTTATGGTTTCAATGGCATGACACCTATGATATGTTGAGAGGGATTTATTTAGAAGTTGAAAATATGTGACTTGCTTTAGTTATATCCTTAATATGAGTTAAGAGAAGGAAATACAAAAGAATAAAGAGACATGCATAAAATCACATTGCACATATGAGGCTTTCATATTTCATACTAAAGGGGGAAGACAAGCCCCTTTGGTGAAATCTATCAACTAAGTGGCTACTTAAGGGACACAAATAAAGTGAAGAGTAACCATGGTGGATAGCCTCAACATAATCGTTAAATGATTTGTTGGGTTTTTTTTAGAGGTCTTTTATTTCATGTCTCAGGGTTAGAAAGTCAAAAAGTACTAAATCTCGAGACACTTTCTAAATCAAGGTTAGCTTCTTTAGCCTCATGTATACATTTGCTTTTTCATGCATGCATTCATCTATTGTTGTATGATGACTTGGTTTCCTTACATAAGATTTTGAGCTTGCACTAAGCTATAGCACTTTATCACCACAACTTTACATGCAAGCCAATATTGAAAAGTATAGTATGGACTAAGACTCTAAACTCAACAATGTGATTTGATTTCCTAATACGAGAGCAATAAGAACCATACAAGTGATAGAGTTTAATGTTTCTCTAAAAAACTAAAACTACGAGCCACAAATATTACCCTTAATTACAAGACTTAGGTCCCTATCTTATCATCTTAGAAAAGATATAGGAAATCTTTATTTCACTTTTTGGTAACAAAATCTATTTTTTTATGGTTTGAATGTTTGTAAAAATAGTTCATAGGATCAATTTTACATATATATGTGTGTGTGCGTGTATGCGCATGCACGTGTGCCTATATTCATTAATGTACACTACAACAAAAAGGAAAATAGCAAGAAGATAATGTGTGAAGAAAGAAATTCTAGCAAATATAAATGAAAATTGTGATAATTAAATTGCCATATAAGTGCTTATTTGTTCTCACAACGTAGCCCACCTAACTTTTTCCCCCAAATTTTGACACTTTATCTTGCACCTCACTAATTACTCTTCCACACCACCATGCTCTTTATTTATGCTCTCTGTCTCTTTTGTCTCAAAGTAGCAAAAGGAGTAGATGAAAAAACTTGCTCTCTTAACCAATCATCAACCAAGAGTATGTAATCTTTCTCTCTTTTCTTCTTCTTCTTTTTTCTTGTTAGTAATGAATGATTCCAAAATATTAATTACCATGGTTTCTTTTTCTTTTTCTTTTTGTATGTGAGGATCAATGAACTATGAAATCGTAACATTTGGTGCATGCATCATCACCTACCCTAACTCTATACATATTCCCTTTATACATTTATGGTTTTTGTGCTTTTGTGTTGATTTTTTTTAATAAAATAGAAATAAGTGAAATTTATGTTGTTTTATTGCAGAAAAATTTTTACTATGGTATTGTTGCTCAATTTGGTTAACAAAAGTTTCAAAGTGTTTTTCAAAAGAGAAGAGATTGATATGCCTTTTTCTCATTCAAGGCATTAATGTTATGGTTGGAAGACAAGATTGTAAAACATTCTTTTTCTTAATGCCTTTTCCTTTATACATTTAGGATTCAAATGTCACTAATAGGAGTGCAAAATATGCATTTAGATTAAGTACCCATACCCATTATATGAATTTATTAAAAAGTTACACCATAACTTTCTACTTCTTTCCAATATTTTCCTCTTTAATGCTTTTAGATATTATTGGGTTCTATTTCAATTTATTGAAATGATAGTTTATAAATTAAAGTTGGAAGGCTTTTTTTTCTTTTTTCTTTTTAATTTCTTTAGGTATTAGTTTGTGAAAGAAATGAAATTTCAATAATGTCTTTTCGTTTATACATTTAGGATTCAAATGTCACTAATAGGAGTGCAAAATATGCATTTAGATTAAGTACCCATACCCAATATGAATTTATTAAAAAGTTACACCATAACTTTCCACTTCTTTCCAATATTTGGCTCTTCAATGCTTTTAGATATTGTTAGGTTCTATTTCAATTTGTTGAAATGATAGTTTATAAATTAAAGTTGGAAGCTTTTTTTTCTTTTTCTTTTTTAAATTTCTTTAGGTATTAGTTTGTGAAAGAAATGAAATTTCAATAATTTCAAGATGATTTTTTTCCCCCTAATTCCCTAAGGTTATTGAAAGTATAGGAAAAATCTATTTATTTACTTTGTTTATTTTCTATGTCATGTAAAAGATACTAATAATTACCTATTGCCTATATTTGTTAGGATTAGCATTACTTGTCTACTATATATTTTCACCAAGTTTATGGCTAAGTCCATGTTATTATCTTGTAAACTTTATTTGTTAGTTTATAATGGAATCTTATCAAACTTTCATGTAGGCTTGGATTGATTTTTTTGTAATTGCTTTCTTAGATATTTGAAGTCGTTGGTTGCAAATTTACTGGTAATTCTCTTTCTTTTCTTTTTTTTTCAATTTTACCTTATTTTCTACTTACATCTTACCAATTTGATTATAGGCTACTAGAATTACCTTATGAAGACTATTAATTTTAAGGTGATGCAATAAAGATTTTAAGTTTGGATGTCTACTCTATGGAAGATCATAGGGATGAACTATGGCAAGCCTTCTACTAAGGAGCTACATTTCCTACATTAGCTTAGGTTTTATTATTTGGTAACTACATCTTTCCATTGCTATATTATATAGCTTTTTTTGGATTGTCCTTTTAGTGGATTGTGTAGTTTTTTTTTACATATAGGAAATTGTTGTCTATTATAAGTGTTTCATCCAATCGGTTGGCTTGCTTCCCTTTCATAACATAGAAGCATGTGTATGATGTTTTCTTAATTGATGGGCTCACCCTTAAGGTCTAGACTTTGATACTTACCTAAACTATAGTAGGACTACTAGCCTAAATTCCAATGCTATCTTATCCAATATTAAAAGGTGTGTGCTTAAACCATCATAATTGTTGAAGTCCTAGACATGTGTACTTTGAACTTAACTAGTTGAGTATAAATGATTCCTTTTTCTTCATGGATCTATTTTGTGAAGCTCTGCATTATATCAATATAAAGAAGTGAAAACTTTTTAAGCAAAAGATTAGTATAGTATTTGTAGACACCCCTTTTTGCCCCTATCTAAAAAAAAAAGAAAAAAAAAAGCCAGGTTTATGAAATAATAAAAAATAAAAAGTAAAAAATGCATATAAATAAAAATAATAAAAGATCTAAACAAAAATAAAATGAAAAATTATTACAAAAGAGAAAAAAATAATAACAAATAACAAAAATTAATACAAAAAAAATGAATATTTTCAATAAAAGCAAGGGAATATGGATCTCTAAATTAAACTCGAGAACCTCAAAACAACAAAAATGAATTAGGACAGCCAGTTCAAATACAATTTAATTGCAATAGAAATTTAAGAAAAGGGCTAGCCCAATTGGTCCATGTGTTACCTAATGCACTTATGGGGGGTCCTTGGTTACAAGTTTGAGCCTTGCAAGAGGCACTTCGTGTTGTTTTCTCAATTTTTTTCTATTAGCTACCATGTGGCAACGTGCGATTAGCTAGGAGAGATCACGTGCCCCACACATGATCTCTCCTTCCTTAGACAAACGCTCAAGTAATGTGTGGAGGAAGAGCTAGAGCAGATCAACATTGATCCAAACTACTTTTCTCGATTATTTATGAAAATCAACAAATTGATAACCATGTATATATTAAAGATTAACATCAACAAGGATTAAAACAAATTGTTTAAAGAGATAAAGTCGAAATTTTTTATTTCAATCCCAAATCCAATCGATGAACCCAAGGCTCATCAAACTCATTCATGGACTTCAATAAATAAACTAAGGCACAACAACACTTAATTCAGGGGGAATCACAAAAACACACATCAAAAACCCCAACTGCAAGCTTTCTCTCTCTAGGAATTCCTAAACCCACGATCCACTTTCTCTTTAAGATAGTTCACATCACACACTACATCAGAGCTAATCAGGGGTACTGGGGGATTCCTTGTGACTTGAAGATTTGGAAAAGCTCCCCTTTTGCACTCAACAACACTTAGTTTAAGGAGATTAAAAAACCACCACAACCACCACTCTCTACCACATCCTAAACTGCCACTCAAGTTAGTCTTTAAGCAAAAACACTCTCCAATTAAGTCTTTACCCTTGAAAACCTAGGATTCGACTCCTCAACCACCTCTAATCTTTATCGAAGCATCGCTCGCAAGAGCTTCCCATCACCGCCGTGCCCACATGTGACTGGACCAGCTCATGACGACCCAATCTGACTCGTGTCCATCCTAGCATATCTAGTTGGTGATATTATTTTTTTTCTTTTTTTTCTTTATTATGTTTTAATGTTTTTTATTTTATTTATTATTAGAGTTTTTAGCTTCTCTTTAATTTAGGAAAAATTAAAATAAAATTTTAAGTACTCGTCGAGTTGTCATGGTGTATAATGAAATAATAATAAAAAATTAAATAAAAGACTTTAGTATAAAAAATAATAAAATAAAATACGTAAAAATCTTTAGTATAAGCTAGGATCTTAAAAATAAAAAACACAAAAAATAAAAAATATAGAAAATCAAATTAAATAAGTAAAAATCTTTAGTATAAATAAAATTTTAGAAACAAAAATACAATAAAAGTGAAAATAATAAAAATATATAAAAAATAAAGTCTTTTAGTATAAAGTTTTTTAATTAAAATTTTGGGAATAAAATAGAATAAGAATAAAAAATAAAAGATAAAAATATAATAAAAATGGAAAAAAAAAAACCAAAATCTAATATCATAGGGTTTTATCACATAGAGCTTTTTTCTAAAAATAAAAATCCAATATGATGTTTCCAAAACTTAGGTTATTTTAGGTTTTTTTTATTAAAAAAATCATATAAAACCTTGGTCATCTAGGTATTTTCTTAATAAAATTAACCTGATTAAATAATGTAAACCCAAAGCTTTTCATTAAATAAAATAATCAATAAACTAAAATTTTATAAAAGAAAAAGTGAATTACAGACAATTTGATTTTGGCTAGTGGATATGTAGGCACATTCGAGGCAACTATAATAAAATAAATACTTTAGGTTAGGAAAAATAACCATAATAAACTAAAAACATTAGTTTAGGAAAAATAATCAAAAATAAAATAAAAACTTTAGAAAAATTAGATGAATAAAAACTTTAAACATAAACATAATAAAACTTTAGAAATATTAGCATAATAAGCTTCAAACTTTAGGGTTTTTTTTAGCATAAATTCATAATCTTATAAAAAACATGAAAATAATAATAATAAATAACGTAGTATAATATAAATAGTAGATACATTAAAAACAAAGATAGGAATTTAAAAGCCTTTTGGTAAATATTCTTAAAAATTTTACATGGTAAAAATTTAGATTTTAATATATTAGCATTTGAATCCAGTATCTCTAGTTAATATTTTCCTAAAATATTTTAGGAGAATTCATAAACTAGTAGCTCATTAAGGTTAATTCACCTAATTAGCCTTAACTTATTTTCTAACTTAGGTTGGTGGTAATTCCTTTTAAAAACTATTTTTCCTTAGTTTAGTCGAGTAATCTATGTTAAGTGGGTAGGATTTAGTATAGATTATAATTAAAGAAAATGAATTAAAAACTAGACTCGACAATAATTTTTTTCTAGTTTCAAGTCAATGATTTCTTTTTTAAATTTCCAATTAGCAACTTAATATGAGCCATTAATGACCATATTTTTATAAGATAATCTGTAAAAAATTGTTGAAGCTTGTTATGTGAATGTATCAATTTTCATCTAGTGAGATAAAAGTGTCAATGAGTACTTTTTATTGATAAAATTATAATGTTATATTTTATAGATAATGTGAGGACCTAGGCTTAAGCAATAATTTTAAAATTAAAAAAGTACATGTATGGTGTGTGTGTGTGTGTGTGTGTGTGTGTACTTTTTTAATTTTAACATTATATATATATTGTGTAATGTAAAATGAATGTATATATATGTTATATGCTAAATTTTTTTAAAAATGTGAATTATATGGGCATATATATATATACATAAATGGAATATATATATGTAAAAATGTACACAATATATTATATTATATTATATAGCCAGGAAAAGAAAAAGGAAAAGAAAAAAAAGGAAAAAATAGTACAGAACATAACTTAAACAAACCTAAACCTCTTATAAATATTATATATATATGTAGACATATAAGATAGAGAGAGAGGAAACCAAAATCATCAAAATTAAGAAAAAAAAAAAAAGAAACCAAAACTCTCTCCATTTCATCTGAATTTACTAGGCAAATTGCGATTGAAATTTCCGACACACAATTATCAAGAGAGGAAGAAGAACAAGATTGAAGTAGGATGCAACAAGAATTTGAAGGAATTGAAGAGAAATCATAATTAAATAGGAGAGGATTTGGTTTGTTCGGTCGAAGGGGTTAGGGTAAAGCTGCTGCTAGGCTAAGCTAGGGTTAAGGTTTTGGGTGAGGGAGGATTTTGGCCTACAAAGTGGTGGTCGGCGTTGGTGGCCGAAGGCTAGTGAATGAAGCAGCCCTCGGTAATGCCCAAAACTTCCTATTTTTGTTAAAAATATCACATGTTGATGAAAAATTATGATTTTTTGTATTCTAGCATAATTTTGTATGTATATTAATTTGGTAATTCTATTTTGGTGAAATTTGATTAAAAAAAATGTGTTCCTTAAGAAATGCTCTATTTTGGTCAGAAATTAAATTGGAAAATGAATAGAGTAAATGATGTATTTTTGATGTAATGTTTACTATATAAGATCCCTATATGATGTAGTAGATCACCAAATAAATAATTGTTCAAATTGGAGTCTTTTCTATTTTTAGTGAATTTTTCAAGCCAATTACCCTGTTCTGGCCGAATTAAATCCTTAGAAAAATTAGGGAATTTGATTTGATTAGTTGAGTTTAATGTTTAGTTGAGGTTCATTGAAGTATAATATGATGTTAAGAAGCTTAGGTTAGTTACAAAACAAAAATGGGAGCATTCGTTGCAAAATCATGATAATTTGAAACCATACGATTCGATATAGAATCAGATCGAAATTTAATTACATTAATATATAATAGAGTTTAATATACCCATATGTATACGAATTAGACATTGTAGGAAAATGGTGGATTATATGAGATTATAATGTACTTAAAACCAAGTATAAGCACACAAAACCAAATTGAAAGACCAGTTACATAAGGTCAATCAAACTAGTCCTCCAATTGTGTGAACCCCTACTACTTATAAACCAAATCCACAAATAGTGACGTGACCAAGATTGAATATCCAAGTATGATAAGCTCTAATACCAAAAAATGACATGCCTTAAATTGATTAAAGCATATGCAATCAAACAATTGAAATAACATCAAGGCAAATCCGGATCAATAATCTAGCTTATAGCGTGAACCTTAATCCCTTTAATAATCTAATTTGTTGATCAATTAATCTCAATTGGATTAAGCACCTAACACAATATCAAATGCAAATCCAATCACCAACAACACAAAGATTGGCATGAACTTCTTACAACAAGGAACTTCCACGCAAATGGAGAACAGCAATTACAAGACAATATATAGGATGCAATTCCACTAAATTGACAACAATATAATGTTGGAAATTAAACCTACAATTGACGTGAAAATAAGAACCAAGAACCAAACAAACCAATCCTAATCAACACTAGATATTACACACTAGTTATAAAAAGGAAAATCAACTTAAGAATTGATATTACTCACAATTCCTTAGATTGCAACTTGCTACAATTCCTAGAAGAAATTGATAAGAGTCCATATGAAAATTTAGGATGAACCTTAATTCTCACGAAATTTGCAGCAAACTAAGTGTATTCTCTCCTCTTCCTAAATCTTACTTAAGCAAGTATTTATACTTTCTTCCTTTAGGGTTAAGATGACTAAAAAATTACAACTATGTCACTAAAGGGTGGCCAGTCCTAAAACATAAAATACAACCAAATAAAATGTCCCAAAAGCTTATAAAATAAATGGTTCAAAGAAAATAACAAACAAAAAAAAATAGTCTTCAACACGTTGGGTCTTCAAGGTCACAAGATATAAGTCCTAATGAGGTTCTCGAGTCACTCAAAAGTGTAGGTAATTTGGTACTCTATAGAACCGATAAATGTACCTATCGGAATGCATAACAATTATATGATGAAAAGGTAGAAATTAAGTTAGCATCCCTAAGATTAGGCTGCTCATGAAGGATTCTCAAAACTAGGTTTTGTAAGCCCTTAGCTCGGGCCCTAGTGATTGGTCCTGCGGGAATCTGATTCCTATCAGGTTATGATGGAATTTAGGGGTTTTGAATACTGAATTAGAATTTAAGGTTCAGTAAAGTAAACGGAGTAACATTGATTGATATAATGATGATTCAAGTATTTCTGTTGAGTGAGGAGGACAAAAAAATTTGGTTGGTGTGACTATTTGGATTAGCATATATTGTTTCGAGTGAGTACCCCCTCAACTCCTCTCTTAGGTACAAGTGGTTGATAATGTAAACCACTTGTTGTTGGCTGAAATTACCTTGTACGGTCACTTACTATGATCAATGCAGGAGGATTGTTAAATTACATTGGATTGCTAATGGCTAGTTGTGTGTCCCGATATGGTTGGATTATGAAAAAAAGGGAACATTATAGAAATTCTAGAATGAGAGTTAGGTGCGGGATTTGATTGTACTGTTCCTGATTGTATGTGATGTAATGAACTTAAATTATTGAATGCTTTATGATTGTGATGTAATGCCTGGTTTTTTTTAGCTTATTAGATCGGGTTTATATGACTGGTTGAGTTCATACTATTGTTGTCTCGGTAATGATGAAATATCTAAATGGATAATAAAATGGAAAACCGATCCTTGACATGTATAACTTCATTTAAGTATACTTAACTGAGTTTTAGGACTCGAACATATCAAATGGGGTTTCAACTGTAAGTACCTACTAACCCAAAACACTTAATGTAAGGAAAGTCCCGTTCTCTACCTAGTAAGTTTGTGGTACGACCTTTGAGTTGACCCGGATAGGTTTGAGGCACGGTTGTTGAACCGGCCCAATTCAGTGACCTATGGAGATCTGGTCACCCCTTTTGTTCGAGGCAAGTGAAAGGCGAACTAAATGTTTCTAACTAAAAAGAGTATGTAAGGATGTCTTAATTGGTTGAGAAAACATTAAGTTTTGAAAAGTACATGAGAGTAGTTTATCTACCAATTGACAGGCTCTGCCTGGGTTAACTGAAAAGTATTTGTGACTTGTGAGTAAACAGGAGTGATTTGAAATGGTCTCCAATGAAAAGGTTATGAGTTTGGTAAAACGGAATTATAAGGAAAATACCATTAAGTAAGATTATGATGATGTTAAAATGTTAGAAATTGAACTGGGTTTTTTGTGAGTATAGCTTTGAGTTGAAAACTTGCTTGTTTGAGTTATCACTTCCGAGGTATTTGATAATATTGTTGGTTACAATTATGTGATTTTATTGTTTGTTTTTGCGTGGTTGCTTGATTATGTATTCACTTTGCTTCTTAAGAAGCTGAGGCGTTAGTGTTTTTGCTAACCTCAAGTACAGTATTGGACAATAAGTTGTTAGAGACTCGGGTTTTTGGAGAGTGTCAATAGAGGCAAACAGGCCCCTAGTTTCCATTTTGGAACCTCTGTTATTTGTAATAGGATGTCCTATACATGATGTTGTAGTGCTTGTAAATAAGATCTACAGGTGTTAATCTTCGGATTGTAATGTAAATATTTCTATGTATAAGGTTGGATTTGTAATCTTTTTTAGCCACTTAGGGCTACAAGATTAATCATGGACTATGCCTACTTATCGGGAATGCAGATCCCTATATATATATATATATATATGTGTGTGTGTGTGTGTGTGTGTGTGATGCATGATGTGACAAGAGATTTTAAGTACATGTGCTTAGATATGATGTGGATTTAAAATGATAGCGCCATTTTACAGGACGCTTATAAAATTACATTCAAGTTCAGGATTAGCTAAATTTGCCTTATCTCTAATTCAGAGACGGCATAACAATCCACCTACAGGTATCGAGGATAGTTACAAGAATTCATGAACAAGTTCAAGAATCAGACCTAGTAAGTAGGTTGCTATAGTATGGTATCAGAGCTTAGGTTTAGGTATTATGATTAAACCCGTCTGAGCTTGTGTGAGGTGGTTAGGATGAATGAAGACTTTATGTTATGTTAATTGATTTAACTTACTAAATTGTGATGTGTTTGTGTATTATGGAGTATAGATGCTTGTTTAAGAAGTTTAGGTGTTTGATTTCTGATTCAAGTGTACTTATTTATGTAGATTTGATTGTAATAAATGGAATGTGGAAGAGGTTGAGGCAAAGGCAGAGAAAAGAGGCTCAAGAATATGATCCCTCATGATCAGCAAGAGGATTTACCTCCACCACCTGTACCGCCAGCTCCATAAAATCTAGTGGAGCATATGGTTGCTGTAATGCAAGCTTGGGTTGAAGTTATGGCCGCAAGATCAAGAAGGGATAAACTGGCCAAGGTACAGAGGATTGTAAAGCCCTTTGATGGTAAGAGTCTGGACCCCACTACAGTTGTGAATTGAATAAACTCTATGAAAAGAGCTTTCTAGGTACATAATGTTCCTGGGGATAAAAAGGTGGACTATGCTGTAGTACTATTAGAGGATACTGCACATGATTGGTGGGTATCATAGAAGGAGCTAATGGAAGCTCCAATTACTTAGCCAGCATTTAAGGATGTTTTCTTAAGTTAGCATTTTCCCTCTTGTGTACAAGATAAAAGAGGGAAAATGATGGGAATCTACCCAGCGATCTTGATGGATAAGGAACTTGATTTGGATGATAATACAAATCACTTGCATGCATACATATTTTTCTTTATCTAATAAAAGTTTAAATGATAATCTAGCAGGTACAACGATCATTCTTCACAGGATGCCACATGAACTTCACTGTTGGTCAAATTAGGGACATCATTAGATTCACATCCAATAGCTTGCCATGATAAACATTGACTCGACGAACCAGCTCTTTAAAGATTATTATCTTTTGTACTTGTAATTTATTTCTTTGAACCATTTATTTTGTAAGCTTTTAAGACATTTTATTTGGTTGTATTTTGAGGATTTACGACCGGCCACCCTTTAGTGGCCTAGTTATAATTGTTTAATCATTTTAACCCTAAAGGGAGCAAGTATAAATACTTGCTTAAATAGGGTTTAGAAGGAGGTTAAGAGTATACACGTTTCACTGCCCATTTTCATGAGAGTTAGGGTTCTTATCCAATTTTCATAAGACTCTTATCAATTCTTTAAGGAATTGTAGTGAGTAGCAACTAAAGGAATTGTAAGTCATATCATTTCCTTGGTTAATTCCCTTTTCATGCTAGTGTGTAATATCTAGTTTTGATTAAGATTGTGTTCTTTGGTTGTTGAAATTCACGTCAATTGTAGGATCAATTTTATCATTATATTGTTTACAATTTAGTGGAAATTGGTTCCTATATTGTCTTATTAATTACAATTCTTCATTTGCGTGGAAGCTTATTGTATAAGAAGTTCACACCAATTTTTATTGTTGTTGGTGATTAGATTTACATTTTATATTGTATTGTTTGCTTAATCCAATTGAGCACATCATCATTTGGTGTTAAGGTTTTTTTATTTACAAATTGGATTCCAAAAGGGTTTCAGGTTCATGCCATATGTTAGGAGGATTGATCCGGATTTGATTGAGTTAGTTTCATTGTTTATGTGTATATGCTTTTATCAAATTAAGGCATATCTAAAAAGTTTTATGAATTAAAGCAAAAGGGTGGAAGCATAATGGAGTATAAGCGAAAGTTTAGCAGATTATTAAAATTCACTCCATTAGCCTATCAGAATGATGAAGAGGTAAAAGCTAATAAATTTCGTGCAAGGCTGGATATCTATTTTTAGGCAAAGCTGAAAAGAAGTAAAGTTGTGACTTATGCGGAGATTGTGAATGAAGCTCATGTACTGGAACAGGTGAGGGATATGAAGGGTATGGAGGGTCCTTTACACAAAAGGAAGGATGGACGTAGTTTTGGGCAAAAATGGAGTAAGGATAAAGGAAAAGCTAAGAAGCAGTATCAGCCACCAATCCAACCTCAAAGGAGTTAAACTTATACTATAGTGTGCTGGAAGTGTAAAGGTAATCACAAGCCTCATGAATTTCCTCAACTGAGAGGAAAATGTTATAAATGTGGGGGAGATGAACACATTACTAGGCAATGTCAGAATCTTAAGGACCTCCAATGTCAAACCTATAGACAATTTGGTCATACTTCCCATAATTGCTAAGGTAGGAGTGAGGGAGGTCAGTAGACTCAAGCCCTAGCACCTAGGCATGATCCTAATCTTAGGAGGGGTAAACCGCGACCTCAGGCTTAGGCGCGAGTCTTTGCTATACAACAGACAGAGCCAGCTAATGTGGATGATATAGTGGCAGGTAAGACTATTAAACTTATCTGATAGTTTGATGGTTGAATAGTTGTAATGTAAATGAACCTATATATCTATATGAATGTGTAAGTGTATAAGTGTAAATATGTATATGTATGTGAACTTTGATGTGTATGAGATGCTAATGCTTGTTTATGAATTGAGTAATTGAATTAATGAATGAATCTATATGTGTAAATATGCATAAATGTGTGTGCAGACATGAATTTATATGTGCACATATGTGAAATAGTTGTATCTGCTTAGGGGTTAAACAAATTGTATTAGTGAATGTATGCCTATAAGTATGTGTAAGTATGTATATGTAAAGGTGAATATATAGATGTATATATGGGTGTAGACGTAAAGTAATTAGGTCGTGGATATGACTACGCTTGACTTGTCCTTGAGTAGGATGCTAACAATAATTACTAGAAGTGGAATGTGATGTGTTTGATGATTTAAGGTGTGATTCAATTAGATGATAATCCTACTTATGCCTTATTTGACACTAGAGCAACCTATTCTTATGTCGCTGAAGACTAGGTGAGATGGAACGTGGCTCTAGTGAAGAGTCTGAAATGTAAATATGTGGTAAATACTCCTTTTAGAGGGGATAAGATAGCAGGTTATTAATTAGAGAAGGGTATTGTGGTGATTGAAGGGCGGCAATTGCTAGCTGATTTAGTTGTTCTTAATATGAAAGGGTATGATGTTATCCTTGGCATGGATTGGCTGACCAAGTACAAGGTGCATCTAAATTGCCAGGATAAAGTAGCAAAGTTTCATCTACCAAATGAGAAAGCATTCAATTTTAGAAGGAGTGTAAGGCAATCAATACTTAAGATCATAGTAGCTAACAAAGCCAAGAAATTATTAAAGAAAGAATGTATGGGATATTTGGCTTCAATGGTAGATACACAATTGAAAGGGAGGAGAGTGGAAGATATCCCAGTTATATGTGAATTCCTAAAAGTATTTATTAAGGGATTACTAAGCTTACCGCCGGATAGAGAAGTTAAATTCGGCATTGAGGTAATGCCAGGTATGAAACCTATATCCAGAGCTCCTTATCGTATAGCTCCTGTAAAATTGATGGAGTTGAAAAAGCAGTCGAAGGAATTATTGGATAAGGGTTTCATAAGGCCCGGTATGTCGCCTTAGGGTGCACCTATGTTATTTGTGAAAAAGAAGAATGGTAGTCTACGTTTGTGTATAGATTACCGTGAGCTAAATAAGGTAACCATCAAGAATAAATATCCTTTACCTCGGATTGATGACTTATTTGATCAGTTGAAGGGAGCAGTTGTATTCTCAAAGATTGATCTGCAATTTGGATATCATCAACTGAAGGTAAAGGAGGTTAACATACCAAAGACTGCCTTTTGAACCAGGTATGGTCACTATAAATTCCCGGTGATGCCTTTTGGTTTAACTAACGCCCCAGCTGCCTTTATAGATATGATAAATAGGGTATTTAAAGAATATTTGGATGACTTTATGGTTATATATTAATGACATCCCGATCTATTCTAAAGATAATGAGGAGCATGCTAAGCATTTAAGAAAGGTGTTGCAAACTCTACAGGAAAAACAGTTGTATGCTAAGTTGAAGAAATGTGATTTTAGCTGGACTAGATTGCATTCTTAGGCCATATTGTGTCAGGTTCTAGAATATCTGTAGATCCTGTAAAGATTAAGGCCATCGTAGAGTGGAATCCTCCTACCACAATTAGGGAGGTAAGAAGTTTTCTTAGTATGGCAAGATATTACAAGAAATTTGAGAAAGTCTTTTCAAAGATAGCTGTACCCCTGACCCGGTTGATGAGGAAAGGAGTCAAATTTGAATAGACAGATCAATGTGAGCAAAGCTTTCAAGAATTAAAGAGGAGATTAGTTTCAACTCCTGTTTTAGCCATTCTTAGTGGAATAGGTAGGTATGATATATATTGTGATGCCTCTCGGAATGGATTAGGGTGTGTACTGATGCAGGATGACAAAGTTATAGCATATGCTTCCCGTCAGTTGAAACCATATGAGCAGAATTATCCTACTCATGATTTGGAGTTGGCTGCTATAATATTTGCTTTAAAAATCTAGAGACATTATTTGTATGGTGATAAATGCGATGTATATACTAATTATAAGAGTTTGAAATACATCTTTACCCAAAAAGAGTTGAGCATGTGACAAAGGTGATGGTTGGAATTGACAAAAGACTATGATCTAGCCATTCACTATCATCCCGGCAAAGCTAATGTAGTTGCTGATGCATTGAATAGGAAACAATGTAGCAATCTAGCAACTTTGATCACTGATAGAGTGGAAATGTGGAGGGATTTAGAGCAATTACAGTTAGAAATTATATTGCCAAGAGTGGAATCTAGATTAAATAGTTTGAGTATTCAGCCTACATTGAAAGATCAAATCCGTGAAGCACAGCTGACTAATGAGAAACTGCAAGAAGTCAGGAATAGTATGATTAGATATCCCGACTTTATATGTGATGAGACTGGAGTATTAAGATTCAAAGGCAGATTATGTGTACCAATAGTAGAGAAGATCAGAAAAGCAATTCTAGATGAGGCTCATCATACCATTTATACAAACTACCCAAGAAGCAATAAGATGTATAAGGATGTGAAATCAGTAAATTGGTGGCTAAGGATGAAGAAAGACATTGCAAAATATGTGGCAAAGTGTAGCACTTGCTAACAGGTTAAGGCAGAACATAAAAAAACCTGGAGGGTTATTACAACCCCTCTCCATTCCTAAATGGAAGTGGGAACATATTTCCATGGATTTTATTATAGGATTACTCAGGACCAGGAAACAACATAATGTTATTTGGGTAATCATTGATAGGCTAACTAAATTAGCCCATTTCCTTCCAATTCAGCAGAGCATGCCACTATCTTGCTTAACAGCATTATATATTGAGGAAATAGTGCGATTACATGGAGTACTAGCTTCTATTATTTCTGATAGAGATCCCAAGTTTGTTTCTAGATGTCGGTAAACCCTACAGGAAGCTATGGGCACCAAATTGAAGTTCAGTATAGCTTATCATCCTCAAACGGATGGTCAAACAAAGAGAACCATACAGACACTTGAGGATATGTTGAGAGCATGTGTTTTGGAGTTTGGTGGTAATTGGGATGAACATTTGCCACTAATTGAGTTTACATATAATAATAGCTATCATAGCACTATACATATGGCCCCATATGAAGCCCTATATGGAAGAAAATGCAAATCCCCGTTATATTGGGATGAGATTGGAGAGAAACAAGTAGTGGGACCAAAAATGCTACAACAGCTGAAAGATAAAGTTCAGGTGATAAAGGCCAAAATGCAGACAGCACAAAGTAGACATAAAAGTTATGCTGATAAACACAGAAAACCATGGGAGTTTCAAGTTGGAGACTTTGTGTTCTTGAAAGTATCACCTATGAAGTGGGTCAGGAGTTTAAAGTAAAAGGGATGTTGAGTCCTCATTATATTGGTCTATACCAGGTTCAAAGGAGGATTAGAGCTATAGCATATGAACTTAAGTTACCTGGTGAGTTAGTCAATATCCATAATGTATTCCATGTGTCTTCATTGAAGAAATGTGTTAGCGATTTGGCAGTTGTCTTAGAACATCTACCAAAAGGACTCCAAGAGAACATAACAAATGAAGAGTATCCCATTGCCATTTTGGACATGTCCACTAGGCAACTCAAAAACCGGGATATTATATTTATAAAAGTCCTTTGGAATCGCCATACTGAGGTAGAGGCCACATGGGAGAGAAAAGATCATATGAGGACTAAATACCCATACTTATTCCAAATAGGTAACTTTTGTTTCACCTTTAAGATATAAATATGTATAGCCTCACTTAAATTCTAAGTGTTTTGTAATTTAAGTGTAGGACATTAAAATATAATGAGTTGTACCTGCATAGTAGTTTTGAGGACGAAACTATTTTGAGGGGGGAAAGAATGTGAGGACTTAGGCTTAAGCAATAATGTTAAAATTAAAATAATACATATATGTGTGTGTGTGTGTGTGTGTGTGTAATGTATATATATGTTATATGCTAAATTGTTTTTAAAAAATGTGAATTATATGGACATATATATATATATACATATATGGAATATATATATATGTAAAAATATTATATTATATTATATTATATAGCTAGGGAAAAAAAGAAAAAGAAAAAAAGGAAAAAACTGTATAGAGCACAACTTAAACAAACCTAAACTCCTTATAAATATTATATATATAGACCCCAGAATTATTTACATATTAACCCCTTTTCTATTATTCTTGTATTGTGTTTTCCAACAGACACACTTATCATATTTTATAGGGCAATGGACAAACTCCTTCAGATTTAGCTTGTGGGTTATCCATGGATCGACCTGAACCGGCGATGAGTTGGGCCGATGGATCCTATAGAAGACCGGCATCTTAAAGACCATTTATTTTATATATTTCTTCTTTTATGAACTATTTTGGTTTTGGGACATTTTTATTTCCTTGTAATTTTCATTTAGGGCTAGCCACCTTAAAAGTGGCAAACTTGTAATTTTGACCACTTTTTAACCCTAGGAGTAGCAAGTATAAATACTTGCTTAAGAGAGGGTTTGAGGAAGCCAATTTTTACAGATTTGAGAGGACATTTCACGTGTGAATTAGGGTTCTTTCCTTAGTTCCAAACTCTTATCCATTTCAACCCAAGAATTGGAATTGTAGCGAGTGCAACGAAGGCGAATTGTGAGTCATATCAATTCAATTTTGTTGTATGTCCATTTCTTCTCTAGTGAGTCATATCTAGGGTAGATTTGGACCTTTCTTGGATCTAATTATGATTCTATTTTCGTAAACATCAATCTTGTAAGATTGATTGTTTCATTGAGCACTTGGATTTCATACTTCCTTGTTATTGTTGGTGTGAACTAGTGATTGAAAGGGAAAATGGATTTCATTGGTTTATTGCTTCCTTTTGATATGATTTTATGTGAACTTCTTCTCTTGTGGTTATTTAGTTAATGTTATCATTAAAGATTACAATTGAATCATTTGAACAACAATTTCCATCAAATCTTCAAAGGTGTCACGAGAATTGCTTACTAGGTGGACCGGTTTTGTGATTGACTTGAGACTTGATTTATTTGAGTCAATTGATTGTGCTTCCAAGTGGGTTTAGGCACATCAGGAAACTAAAATCATCAAAATTAAGAAGAAGAAAAAAAAAGAAACCAAAACTCTCTCCATTTCATCCAAATTTTCTGGGCAAATTGCAATTGAAATTTCCAACATGCAATTATCAGTAAAGGAAGAAGAACAAGATTGAAGTAGGATGCAACAAGAATTTAAAGAAATTAAAGAGAAATCATAATTAAATAAAGGAGGATTTGGTATGTTCGGTCGAAGGGGTTAAGGTGAAGCTGCTGCTAAGCCAAGCTAGGGTTAAGGTTTTAGGTGGGAGAGGATTCCGGCCAACATAGTGGTGGCCAAAGGCCAGTGAATTGAGTCTCTAGTAACGCCCGAAACTTCCTATTTTTGTTAAAAATATCAAATATTGATGACAAATTATGATTTTTGGTATTCTAGAATAATTTTGTATGTATATTAATTTAGTCATTCTATTTTGGTGAAATTTGACTCAACAATATGTGTTCCTTAAGAAATGCTCTACTTTGGTCGGAAATTAAATTGGAAAATGAATAGGGCAAATGATGTATTTTTTATGTAATGTTTGGTATATAAGATCCTTATATGATGTAGTAGATTACCAAATTAATAACTATTCAAATTGGAGTCTTTTTCTATTTTTAGTGAATTTTTCAAGCCAATTACCCTGTTCTGGCCGAATTAAATTCTTAGCTAAATTAGGGAATTTGATTTGATTAGTTGAGTTTGATGTTTAGTTGAGGTTCATTGAAGTATAATATGATGTTAAGAAGCTTAGGTTAGTTACAAAACAAAAACGGGAGCGTCCGATGGAAAATCGTGATAATTTGAAACCATACGATTCGCTATAGAATCGGATCAAAATTTAATTACATTAATATATAATAGAGCGTAATATACCCATATGTATATGAATTAGACATTTTAGGAAAATGGTGGATTATATGAGATTAGGATGGGATTTAGGGGTTTGGAATACTGAATTAACAATTTAGGGTTCAGTAAAGTAAATGGAGTAACATTAATTGATATATTGATGATTCAGTTATTTCTATTGAGTGAGGAGGACAAAGGAATTTAGCTGGTGCGATTGTTTGGATTGGCATATATTGTTTCAAGTGAGTATCCCCTTAACTCTTCTCTTGGGTACAAGTGGTTGATAATGTAGACCACTTGTTATTGGCTGAAATTATCTTGTACTATCATTTACTATGATCAATGCAAGAGGATTGTTGAATTACATTGGATTGCTGATGGTTGGTTATGTGTCCTGATATGGTTGGATTGTGAGAAAAAAGGGAACATTCTAGAAATCCTAGAATGAGAGTTGGGTGCGAGATTTGATTGTACTGTTCTTAATTATATGTGATGTAATGAACTTAAATTATTAAATGCTTTTTATGATTGTGATGTTATGCTTGGTTATTTTTAGCTTATTGGATAGGTTTATATGACTAGCTGAGTTCACACTATTGTTGTCTCAATAACGATGAAATATCTAAATGGATAATAAAATGGAAAACTAATCATTGACATGTATAACTTTATTAAAGTACACCTAACTGAGTTTTAGGACTCAAACATATCAAATGGGGTTTAAGCTGTAAGTACCTACTAACCTAAAACACTTAATGTAAGGAAAGTCCCATTTTTTGCCTAGTAAGTTTGTGGTACGACCTTTGAGTTGACCCGGATAGATTTGAGGCACGGTTTTCGAACTGGCCCGGTTCAGTGACCTATGGGGATCTAGTCACCCCTCTTATTCGAGGCAAGTGAAAGGCGAACTGAATGTTTCTAACTAAAAAGAGCATGTAAGGATGTCTTAATTGGTTGATAAAACATTAAGTTTTGAAAAGCACATGAGATAAGTTTATCTACCAGTTGACAAGCTCTGCCTGGGTTAACTGAAAAGTATTTGTGACCTATGAGTAAACAGAAGTGATTTGAAATGGTCTCCAATGAAAAGGTTATGAGTTTGGTAAAACGGAATTATAAGGAAAATATCATTAAGTAAGATCAGGATGATGTTAAAATGTTAGAAGTTGAACTGGGTTTCTTGTGAGTATAGCTTTAAGTTGAAAACTTGCTAGCTTGAGTTATCACTTCCGAGGTATTTGATAATATTGTTGGTTACTATTATGTAATTTTATTGTTTGTTTTTGCTGGGTTACTTGATTATGTACTCACTTTGCTTCTTAAGAAGTTGAGGGGTTAATGTTTTTGCTAATCTCAAGTACAGGTACTGAAGAATAAGTTGTTGGAGACTCGGGTTTTTGGAAAGTGTCAATAGAGGCAAACAGGCCCTTAGTTTCTATTTTGGAACCTCTGTTATTTGTAATAGGATGTCTTGTACATGATGCTGTAGTGCTTGTAAATAAGATCTACAGGTGTTAATCTTCGGATTGTAATGTAAATATTTATGTGTATAAGGTTGGATTTATAATCTTTTTGAGCCACTTAGGGCTACAAGATTAATCATGGATTGTGCCTACTTATCGGGAATGCAAATCCTTATGGTATATATATATATATGATGTATGATGTGACAGGAGATTTTAAGTACATGTGTTTAGATATGATGTGGATTTGAAATGATAGCGCTATTAGCGCCATTTTACAGGACGCTTATAAAATTACATACAGGTTCAAGATTAGCTAAATTTGCCTTATCTCTAATTCAGAGACAGCATAGCAATCCACCTACAAGTACCGGGGATAGTTATAGGATTTCTTGAACAAGTTTAAGAATCAGACCTAATAAGTAGGTCGCTATAGATTAAACTATAAATTGAGTATATTTTTAGTGGTATAATATTTTAGTAATAGTATGTTTTAAGGATTTTTTTATAAAAAAATATTTTTCTCTTTTCATATTTATTTTGTGTTCTCTATAAAAACATTTTAATGAATATATTTTCTTATAAAACATATTATTACATCAGTTAAACTCAAACTCAAAAATCACCTAAAATCTCTATAGTTTCTCTTTTTAAAGGCTCTCTCTCTCTTCTCCTCTCTCTCTCTCTCTCTCATTAAGGTGTCTTCTCCACACTCCTTTTTCTCTATCTTTGAAGTCTTTATCTTCTCCACACTCCTCTCTCTCTAAGATAAAATTTGCTCCAAATTCAAAGGATTGATTTTACCAAATCCAGCGAATAACAATGGTTTTTTTAATGAAAAAAACTTAGAGCATAACACACAATTTGGGAATGGTATTTTTCTTTTCTTTTTTCCTTTTTTTATTGATGATTGATATAATATATACACAAACTATTTATTATATCCAAAAACTTTTAAAATATTCCAGCATTAATTAAAGTGTGTTAACACAAATATAAGTACACGATACTACTACTACTACTACTACTACTACTATTATTATTATTGTTTCTAAAGATATTTCTAAATTCCAAAAACTAATTAATAAGCCCATTCATAATGGCCTAATCAAATTCATTTCCCACGTTATATTCCATACCCCTCCAAAAACCCTTATCCTCTAAACAAGATAAAGATTACATGATGCCGTTGAGGATTAGGTTGTACCCCTACAACAATTACAAAAACATTATTGCACGCTTTTCATAACATCCAAAACAATAATTACAAATTTGCAAAAATTAACATTATTAACGCCCAAGTTTCCTTAACTTGTATCTTAACAAAATTGGTTAGGTTTTTTTTTTTTTTAATTTTCCCAATCTAATATAAAGACTACTCTTCTGTATACATATAAATCAAAGTTGCTGCATTACCTTGATTAACCTATATCGACTACCAACACGTGAAATAAGTCAATAAAACTCCTTATTATGAAATGCCATTGGAAAGCATAAATAAAATTTTATATTTGATTGAACTACTAAGCATCTTATGGAAAAATTGACTAAAAGATTTTTCTTAAAATTACCAATCCAAAATGAACTAAGTAATTCATTTAGTTGAAACCTAAAAAGACCAACACTATACCTAACCCACTTTTGCATGTTTTTCCAAAGAAATTGAATGCTCCATCTGACATCTTGCATGAAATCCACATATTTACGAAGCTACAGTTTATTTACCAAATGAATTTTCTCATCACCATAGCTGATATTGACACAATAAATGGTATTGCAAGCCACCATGCGCTTTCTCCCACAACCTCTACTTTCTTTCTTCCTCTTTTTTTCTTTTTAGTGTACATAAATACTCGTTAAATCTTGAAGGTTGTATACCCATTCTAGCCTTTAACATTTTTGTCAAATCTTGAAGTGTGATATTATTTTCATGTTCATGTAAGTTTTCGTTCTTTTCTTGTGTGTATGTTTAGAAAATGTGTTACAAGTGTATATATTAAAGCTTTACGCTTTATTGATATAGTAATTTTGGGTCTTTAATGTTTAAGTGTCGTTGTTATGTTTGTGTGAGGGAAAAATGTGGGACGAGAAAGAGATTTAATGTTTGTTTTGAAGTCCTTTTTGCCTATTAAACTCAAGAAGATTCAAGACAGGACATTTGAATGGAGAAGTGATGATTTTTCGTTATAATTTTTGTTAATGCATATTTTAAGGAAACAAGTATTTAGCAAAAGTATAAATCCTTATTACTAATGTCTTGCCTTTTGGTCTTACAAATGCAATATGTTTGTCCTTTACCCCTACCCCCACCCCCCTGTCATTGTGTTTTTATTTGGAAAAAAAAAAGATGTGGATTTGTTATTTGGCATTTAAAATTTAATAAAATCATAAATTAATGCTTTTTATGAATTTGAATATTTAAATGCACATTAGTACAAGATTTTTTCTCAAATCAGTTGCTATGTTTGGAAGACTATAGTACAATTCAAAACTGCCATGAGAATTTGTATGTTTTTTTTTTTTTTTTGCATTCTTATAGCATCAATCTGTTATTTCATAGTCACTTACAATGTACATTATAAATGTAAAAATACATTAAATCGGTCCTTCCAATCTACTTATTTTTCTAAACCATTAACATATTTATTTGTTGCTTCTGTTAATTTCAAGCCTATACTTATGGGGAAAGAAAATGTGGTAGCTTTAGGAGGAGGTGCTGTCAAAGCTTGAATGATGTATAGGATTATAATTTTTATGTAACTGTAGAAGCATTTCTGACCTACCAACTTTACATGTAATGAAAATAGCCTTGTGGGAAGTTTCTTGCATTGAAGAAAGGAAAGAAAGTGATGTTGTTGTTGTCTTAGAGGAGGTATGGTTCAATACTTGCACCTATCTTCATTCGTCCCCTTTCCTCGTAAGCTCAATTCAACTTGGTGAGTAGTCTTTTCTTTTAGCATTTCTGCTTGGAACTGTTCATTTTTGCTACAAGCTTTCATTGATATGTGTCGAGTCCAATTTTTTATTTTTCCATTCCTAATCCGATCTATACTAGACCCTATGCTCATCTAATATAGACCTTCGACTTAAGTTAGGAATTTCGTTTTGTTTTGGAGTAGCCACTCAATTGTGGTTGGGAAAGATTGAATTAGGACTAATTGAGCAGATCAATCCTAATTGGACCACTGGTCAGCGTAATTTCCTCTTGTCGTTTTTTGTGAAAAGAGGAAAGGGAAAACCAAAGTTTCTGAATTCAGAGGCAAACCTATTAAAACCCTAAGGTTACCACCCTGATCTCCTAAAATCTAAACCTTATCCACAATGTCTTTTATTTATTTATTTTTTTTGTTGTCTTTTTATTGTGTTTTTGAATAACCTATTCTAAGAAAATGATTTTTGTTCTTTTGAGGGTTGCCCCAAATGGGTGCTTACGTACCTGCTATTCAGGATCAAACGTGCCATAGTTCGCTTTTCCTGAAAAACTTTAATGTGTTGGTGATTTTTAATTATGAAATTTCTTTTGATTTATGTTTTTATCATTTTAGTATTTTTCTAAAAAATTTAAGCCTAAGCTTGATAATTTGATTTTTTTTTAAATAATAATTTTAAGGAAAAACCAATTTTGGATTTATTTAAGAAAATGATTTTTCTCAGTGATAAAAATTTCATTTCTCTATTTTTCAACCCATTTCAACTATTATAAATTTTTATTGATTTTTATCAATTTTTATTAATTTTTATTATTTTTATTGATTTTTATTGATTTTTCTTAATTTTTATTTAATTTTTTATAATTTTTATTAAAAAAATTTCCCCTATATTATTTATCTATCCTAAACCAAAATTTAAATTTTTATTATTTTTTCTAATATAGATTTTTATCATTTTCTTTATATATATTTTTATATTTTTATTATAATTACTTATTCTTATTATTATTCATCCTAAATTAAATCCTAAAAAAACTAATCTAAATTCTATTTTTTTCTTGAATTATAAATAACAAATAAATAACTAAAGAAATGCGAAAAAAAATAAATAAAATAACTAAATAAATAAACAAGAAATAAATAAAAAAATCGAAAAATCTGACTTACCTAGATTCGGGTCGATGCGCGAGTCGGGTGGTCGGATTGGATCGAGTCGAGTCGGATCGATCGGTCACGGCGGCTAAGAGTGCTCGTTAACGGCGTTCCGGTGGCCTTTCGAAGCAACTGAGGTGTCATTTCCTAGGTTTTCGGGGGTGGGGAACTCAACCGTGGCGGTGGATTTCTCCAAAAACGCCTCCTGGTGGCAGCTCGATGCTTGATCAGTGGTCGCGGCTTGGCAACTCCGGCAAGGCTTTGATTCTCCCTCTTTTCTCTCTTTTCCTCACTTTTGACCCGTGTCCATGCTTGCTGCCTTCATCCTCTATTTATAGCGGCGAGGAATCGAGTTAGATAAGCTTGGATTTCCTCTGATTGAAGCAAATCGAATTTGCGGTTAAAACCTCCCTCTGATTTGTGCAAATCCATCAATTTGTTGCAATTTGATTCTAGAATGATCATGTTTATCTTATTTCTGTTGAAGATCTGCTGGATTTATACAAAAAATCAAATCAAAACGGCCGAAATTCTATTTTTCCTCCTCGCCGGCGATCTCGGACGAAGGTTAAAGATGATCACGCGCCTGGCGCGTACGTCCACTTCAACCAATCAGCTGCTGACACGTGTCCCAAGCGATGAAAAAAATTGCAAAACGTGGATTCTGCCTCCCCCGCGTTTCGAACCTGTGACCGAGCCCCTTTCCCCGCACCTCAGACCATGGTTCGGACCAGTTGGGCTAGCCCACTTTCGCGATTTTTTATTTTCACAATTTGCATATATGCAATGCGTTTTTTTTTTTATTTTTTGTATTTTTTTGAAATTTCAAAAATTTGTAAAAATTATTTAGTCCCTTTTATTTCCATTTCTGCAATCATTTTCCAAAATTGATGTATTTTTCCTATTTATTTTATTTTTTGAATATTTTTCCTATTTTTGCTAAATTAGAGAAAAAATAGAAAAAATTGGAAAAAATGGTAATTGTTTATTGTTAATTATTATTGATCATTAGGGGCAAAAATAGGGTGTTTACAGCTGCCCCTCTTTGTAGTAAAGTTTGAAAAACTTAACTACAAAGACAAGAAAGACACCATTTTTAGCCTCTTGACTGAATGGATAACGCCTTGGTTTGGCTGGTTATCTGGAATTTGGTCTCTAGTAAGAGAATGCTCCATGAGCTAATAATCCCATGAGTATTTTGTAATGGTTGGTATTGCTTAAGAAATGGTCTTAAACAACCTAACAATCTAGAGTAATGTATCATTCTAAAAAGTGCTCTATGGGCTGACTAATTAGCGATAGGAACCATCTCAAGAATTGTTTAGAAGTGTGTCATTGTAAATGGAATGGCTGATGATAGGAAGCGTCTTATCGAACTAGCAACCTTGAAGAGAAGATTGTCTTAGGGAGTGCTCTTATGAGCTGGCTACCTATCAACAGAAGCGTCTGGCTAGACTAGCGACTATTTGGGGAAAACATCTTCGAAGAGTGTTCTTATGAGCTGACTAATCGGTTATCGACACATTTGAAAAGTGCTCCTATGAGCTGACTAATTTATAGAGTCGAAAAGTGCTCTTATGAGCTAACTAATCGATAGATTTGAAAGTGCTCTTATGAGCTAACTAATCGATAGCTTCAAAAAGTGCTCCTATGAGCTTACTTCAAGAAAGGGTGGCTAGGAAAGTGCTCCTTTGCGGGCTAACTAACCTATAGCGAGAGGACATGCCTCAAAAGGTGCCCCCTATGGGCTGACATTCTGAAGGGATGTTTGGGAAAGTGCCCCATTATGGGCTGACTAACCTACAGTAGGAAGCGTCTTCTTAGACTCACGACCCTAGGGGAGAAATGCTTCGAAAGGTACCCCTACAGGCTGACCTTAAGAAGAGATATTTAGGAAAGTGCCCCATTGTGGGCTGACTAACCTATGGTAGGAAGACATGTCTCGAAAGGTGCCTCAATGTGCTGACCCTATGAAAGAATGTTTAAAGAAGTTCCCCAATGTGGGCTGACATTTTCAAGAGGATGTTTAGACAAGTACCCTATTATGGGCTGACTAATCTTCTGCTTTTTTGAAAATGCTCCTACTGAATGACTTGATAAAGGATGCGGATGATAGTTATTTATTCTAATATGCTTACCAATTTATCGCGGATAGCAACTAAACAATCGAACCTTCGTGCTGGTTTGCTCCTCTTTTGCTTACTCTTATTTTAAAACAGGGTTGAAGATCTTGGTGTGCTTCTCTTCTTATGCGGATGGCTCTTTTGATGGTAGTATTGCCCTACTAATGCACCAGGTTTTAATGCTCAAAAGTAGGTAGAATTATATCACAAAATTTATCGAGATTAATGTTTATCATTCATTAGTGAAGTAGTGGGTAATGTGTTTAGGAATGTTTGTTTTAATGAGAATTGGTTGGAATTATCGATCATTCAAAGACATTAACTTTGCTTGAAAAAAAATGAAAATTGGACTCAATGAAATTTGTATTGAATATTAGCTTTCATAAACATCGACAAAATTTCAATTCACTTGCCTAAGGATAGTATAACTTAACAGCATCTACATTGATGGGGTCTCTCAATTCTGGACCGTCCATTTGAGTTAATATCAAAGCACCTCCAGACAATACCTTCTTTACCACATATGGACCCTCATAGTTTGGGGTAAATTTCCATCTGGAATCTTGAGCATTCAGGAGAACTTTCCTTAGCACCAAGTCCCTTTCTTTGAAGCATCGAAGCCTCATTTTCTTGTCAAATGCCCGGGCCATCCTTTGTTGGTAACATTGGCCATGACATAATGCAGTGAGTCTTTTTTCATCAATCAAATTCAGTTGATCAAGTCTCTTCTTCACCCAGTCTGATTCAGTTAACTGCGTTTCTGACAGAATTCTGAGTGATGGTATTTCGACCTCGACTGGCAAGACTGCCTCAGTGCCATATACCAATGAATATGGGGTAGCTCCAATAGATGTTCTAATTGAGGTCCTATAAGCCATGAGAGCAAACAACAACATCTCGTGCCAATCTTTGTAAGTGACTATCATTTTTTCGATGATCTTTTTGATATTCTTATTGGCTGCTTCTACTGCCCCGTTCATCTGAGGTCGGTAGGGAGTTGAATTTCTATGGTTTATGTGGAACTATTGACATAAACCTGTCATCGATTTGTTATTAAGATTGGTACCGTTGTCGGTGATGATTGACTCAAGAACTCTGTATCAAGCTATTATGTCCTTCTTCAAGAATCGGACTATTATCCCTTTGGTGACATTGGTATATGATGAAGCTTCTACCCACTTGGTGAAGTAATCAATGGCTACCAATATGAACCTATGGCCATTGGATGCAGTCAGAGTGATTGGGCCGATTATGTTGATTCCCCACATGGAGAAAGGCCATGGTGCTGACAACGAGTGTAGCTCGTTGGGCGGAGCATTTATCCGGTTTGCGTACACTTGACACAAATGACAATGCTTGACATATTTGATGCAATCTGATTCCATGGTTAGCCAATAATATCCCAACCTCATGATTTTTCAAGCCAACATGTAGCCGTTCATATGAGGTCCATATACCCCTTCGTGTACTTCTTTCATCAATTCATATGCCTCATTTTTGTCTACACATCTTAGCAAGGTAGTATCAGGCGATCTTTTGTAAAGCACAGACCCACTTATTAAGAAATGACTTACTAACCTTCTGAGTGTTCTTTGGTCATTTTTGCTAGCCATTTTAGGGTATTTGCTTTCTTAGAGAAGAGTTTTGATGTCGTGATATCAGGGCTTATCATCTTGTGCTTTTTTAATTACTAAACAGTAGGCGGGCCGATTTTCGATGTCTATTTTCAATGGTTAGACTTCAACTCCCCCTATTATCTGAATTATAGATGCTAGTGTGGCAAGTGCATTTGCAAACTGATTCTGGGTTCTTGGGACGTATGTAAAAGTGAATGCCTCAAATTCTTCAATTAGCTCTGTCAAATGTTGATGGTATGGTACCAGTTTGGGGTCTTTAGTCTTGTATTCCCCTCTCGTCTGTAATATGATAAGTGATGAATCTCCGTACATTTCTAATTCATAGATTTCCATGTGGCAAGCCATTTTGAGGCCGATGATGCATGCCTCATATTCCGCGATATTATTGGTATATGGAAATGTGAGCCTTGTTGCTGAAGGGACTTGTGTTCTGTCTAGGGATATCAACACTACCCCGATCCCACAACCGAATACATTGGCAGCTTCGTCAAAGAACATCTTCCACTTAGGGTTCCTCTTTATCCCACAATCTTCTACTGGCATACCTTCCACTGTTAATATATTTTCATCAGGGAATTGAACTTGTGGCTCTTGGGAATCTCCCTCGATAGGATGTTCTGCATTGGTCGGCTAAAGATTGCCCTTTCATCGAGTTTTGATTTATGTATGTGATATCAAACTCTGATAAGAGCATTTGCCATTTGAAGATTCCCCCTATCAAAACGGGTTTATCTGCTAAGTACTTCAGAGGATCATGTCTTGTCAGCAGCTCAATGTGATAGTAAAGGGTATATTACCTTAACCGGTGCATGACCCAAATCAGGGCACAGCAAGTCCTTTCTACTTCTAAATACCTCTGTTCCCCATATGTGAATTTCTTGCTTAGGTAATATATGGAACGCTCTCTTCCTTCTTCATCTTTCTGCCCCAACACGTATCCCATGGATTCAGGGAGTATCGTGAGGTATAAGAACAAGGGCTTCCCTTGCTTTGGGACTATCAAGACTGGAGGCTTTATGAGATAGTCTTTGATCATCCTGAATGCTTCTTCACATTCGTCGTCTCATTCTATTGCAGCATTTTTTTTTAACAGACAGAATAGTGGGCAACACTTATCTGTGAGCTGTGAGATAAAACAAGCTATGTAATTCAACCTTCTCAGCAAACCTTTTAACTCTTTGACAGTACGTGGAGAAGGTAGCTCTAGTATAGACTTTACTTTGTCAGGGTCGATTTCAATGCCTTCCCGACTTATGACAAACCCTAACAACTTGCCCGTTGTGACCTCGAAAGTGCACTTCTCCGGATTTAACTTGAGCTAGAATTTTCTCAATCGCTTAAACAACTTTCTAAGGATATCTATATGGCTCTCTTTTTCTTTAGACTTGGCTATCATATCGTTGACGTATACTTCGACTTCTCGATGCATCATGTCATGAAGTATTGCGACCATGGCTCTCTGATACATTGCCCCGGTGTTTTTCAAGCTGAAAGGCATGACTTTGTAATAGAAAGTCCCCCATGTTGTGATGAAAGTCGTCTTAATTTTATCCTCTTCAGCCATTTTTATCTGGTTATATCCTGAGAAACCGTCCATAAATGAGAAAAGATGGTTTCCTGCAGTGTTGTCCACCAGAACATCAATGTGAGGTATGGGGAAGTTATCTTTCGACGTAGCTTGGTTTAAGTCCTAGAAGTCTACGCATATGCGTACTTTTCCATTCTTTTTCAGAATTGGGACTATATTAGCTACCCATTCTGGGTAGTCAGATACTTCGATGAACCCTACTTTTTGCAGTTTCTAGACTTCCTCTTTAATTTTTAGTAAGATGTCAGGCCTAAATCTTCTCAATTTATGTTTTTTAGGTTTGACATCTTCCTTTGTGAGAAGCTTATGAACTACTATTGATTGGTCTAGTCCTAGCATGTCGCCATATGACCATGCAAACACATCTGCATACTCAGTTAACAGCTCAGTCATCTCACGTTTTTGCTCGGTACTTAAACTGGTCCCGATCTTGAGGTTTCTAGGTTTCTCAATGCTTCATAGATTTACTATTTCCACCGGCTCGTCAATTGAAATTCCGCTTTGTTCATGTTTTTGCCAATTTTCTTGTATTATCTCATGGTTAAGGACATCGCCTCCAACAGCTGACCCAGTAGTGTTGGAAACGATATCAGTGTTTTCATTTTTTACCTACGTGAAATGTCCCTGACGTTCGATGGTAGGAAATCTGGGTGAAGTGAAACGAAAGTAGATATATATAAGCAAGACAAATTGTAATTTATTGAATTATGTAAAGAAGTCTCAATAAAAATTATTTAATAATTGTTCCCTATCCTTGAGCTGACCTAGTGCTATCAATAGGATAACATAACCAATTATTGAGAGCTGGATGTTGTTTGGACGTGCGAGGGGTTGGGCTCCCATTGCTGACATCATCATTGCTTATCCTTGGCTCTTGAATGGTAGTTGCTTGTTTGAATGATTGTTGGAGGGGTGGAAAACGCATCTTAGTGTCGCCATTGTTACCACCGTCTACCATTTTGAACGGGTACAGATTGGGCTTCTTGGAGGGTTCGGTTGTTTAGGAGCTATCTTTGATACCTGGCAAGCATTTTTTCTTAGTATGATGCAGGTATGTAGATGTGATGCATGTGTCGCACGGATGCTAAAATAAAGGGGGCCAACAATTGACTAATGATATAATACTGAAACTTTATTTTTATTAATATTGGAAAATCGGAGTTCGATACTTGAAAAAAAATGAAAAAGTACAATAGTAATCTATTTCCTAGTTCTCTTCTTCTGCTGCTGCGCAGGCGCCGATTTTCCGCTGATGATAGCTTCTAACTCATCCATCCGTATGCAATATTCGCTACTGTTTGCTAAGGCTTTGTTAATTGCTGTTTTACAGATACCCAAAAGTCTGCTGAAGATACCGGCTGGCTCGGCCTCAAGATTTGGTACATACACTTCGTTGGTTAGTGCTGGAGCCTGTAGAAGTTGGGTATACTTTTCCAGAGTGGGAGTAATCTCATGTGGCCCAATGAAGAAAGCCGTAGGCTCTATTTCCCATAGATGGAGCATGGCCCGTACCAAGGGTAAGTTCATCTCCATCTTCATCAGTGAGAGGATGGGCCCTATTTTCTACTGAATGAACACCTGCTCCTCTGGATTGTACAGAGTGAACCAGTGGTCCAGCACCAATTTTGGGTCCATAAGTTTGCATACTCGGATTTCTTTGCGGAGGAGGCGGTCAATTGTATAACTAGCCATCTATTACAACAGAAATTTCTAATTACAACACGGACTATGTTACAATGATAGCATTACAGGGAAATGTATCTGAACTCCGTGAAAAGTATTACATCATCAATCAGTTGTCAGCCCATGACGTTGTGTATGCAAATAGGTAGGTTCTAATAGGTCCCCAAGCTCTATGGCCTCCCGCATTCTCGGAGAAATGGATCTCAAGCCATATCGAAGCATTGGGTGGGGTAGCCTAATCAGTCCCGAACGGTGATCATATCACTTTGCCCGAAACCTAAACAATAGCCCCCCGTCTTAGGGTCCTAAGACGGCCCAGGTTTGACCGTATCTATCCACGCGATTACATGCATGCAGACTTGAAAGTAAATAACCGCTTAAAGGTAAATAACTGAATCCTAACCCTAAGCAAATCCCTGAAAAGTTAGCAGCAGCATAACAAACCAAAAAGACATTTCTCGAAAAAGTGATTTAAGGAGATTCAGGTGGCTAGCCTACTAGGAAATCTTCCCTAGTGGAGTCGCCATCCTGTCGAGTCTAATTTTTTATTTTTCCATTCCTAATTTGATCTATACTAGACCCTATGCTCATCTAATGTAGACTCTCGACTTGAGTTAGGAATTTCGTTTTGTTTTGGAGTGGCCACCCAACTGTGGTTAGGAAAGATTGAATTAGGACTAATTGAGCGGATCAATCCTAATTTGGACCACTGGTCAGCGTAATTTCCTTTTCTCGTTTTTTGTGAAGAGAGGAAAGGGAAAACCAAAGTTTCAGAATTCGAAGGCTAACCTATTAAAACCTTAAGGTTACCACTCTAATCTCCTAAAATCTAAACCTTATCCAAAATGTCTTTATTTATTTTTTTGTTGTCTTTTTATTGTGTTTTTGAATAACCTATTCTAAGAAAATGATTTTTGTTTTTTTTAGGGTTGCTCCAAATGGGTGCCTACGTATCTACTATTCAGGATCAAACGTGTCGTAGTTCGCTTTTCCTGAAAAACTTTAATGTGTTGGCAATTTTTAATTATGAAATTTCTTTTGATTTATGTTTTTATCATTTTAGTATTTTTCTGAAAAATTTAAGCCTAAGCTTGATAATTTGATTTTTTTTTTAAATAATAATTTTAAGGAAAAACCAATTTTGGATTTATTTAAGAAAATGATTTTTCTAAGTGATAAAAATTTCATTTCTCTATTTTTCAACCCATTTCTACTATTATAAATTTTTATTGATTTTTATCAATTTTTATTAATTTTTATGATTTTTATTAATTTTTATTGATTTTTCTTAATTTTTATTTAATTTTTTATAATTTTTATTAAAAAAATTTCCCTTATATTATTTATCTATCCTAAACCAAAATTTAAATTTTTATTATTTTTTCTAATATAGATTTTTATCATTTTCTTTATATATTTTTTTATTATTTATTATTATAATTATTTATTCTTATTATTATTCATCCTAAATTAAATCCTAAAAAAACTAATCTAAATTCTAATTTCTTTTTTGAATTATAAATAACTAAAGAAATGCGAAAAAAATAAAATAAATAAAATAAATAAATAAGAAATAAATAAAAAAATCAAAAAATCTGACTTACCTAAATCCAGGTCGGTGCGCGGGTCGGGTCAGGTCGATCGGTCACAGCGGTTGGGAGTGCTCGTTGACGACATTCCGGTGGCCTTTCGAAGCAACTGAGGTGTCGTTTCCTAGGTTTTCGGGGGTGGGGAACTCAACCGTGGCGGTGGATTTCTCCAAAAACGCCTCCTGGTGGCAACTCGATGCTTGATCAATGGTCGCGGCTTGGCAACTCCGACGAGGCTTTGATTCTCCCTCTTTTCCTCACTTTTGATCCGTGTCCATGCTTGCTACCTTCATCCTCTATTTATAGCCGCAAGGAATCGAGCTGGATAAGCTCGGATTTCCTTCGATTGAAGCAAATCAGATTAGCGGTTAAAACCACCCTCCGATTTGTGCAAATACATCAATTTGTTGCGATTTGATTCTAATTAGATGATGTTTATCTTATTTCTATTGAAGATCTGCTGGATTTGTACAAAAAATCGAATCAAAACGGCCAAAATTCGATTTTTCCTCCTCGCCGATGATCTCGGACGAAGGTTGAAGATGATCACGTGCCTGGCGCGTGCGTCCGCTCCAGCCAATTAGCTGCTGACACGTGTCCCAAGCGATGAAAAAAAATTGCAAAACGCGGATTCTGCCTCCTTCGTGTTTCGAACCCGTGACCAAGCCCCTTTCCCTACGCCTCAGACCATAGTTCGAACCAGTTGGGCTAGCCCACTTTCGCGATTTTTTATTTTCGCAATTTGCATATATGCAATGCGTTTTTTTTTTGTTTTTTTTTGAAATTTCAAAAATTTGTAAAAATTATTTAGTCGCTTTTATTGCCATTTCTGCAATCATTTTCCAAAATTGATGTATTTTTCCTATTTATTTTATTTTTTGAATATTTTTCCTATTTTTGCTAAATTAGAGAAAAAATAGAAAAAAATGGTAATTGTTTATTGTTGATTATTATTGATCATTAGGGGCAAAAATGGGGTGTTTACAATATGTTTAATTTCTATTAGGTTTCTGATCTCTCCGATGTTGAAGCAAAGAAGAGGCTGGCATTTTTGGAGGCAGTTAATGGGACAATGGATGCATATCTATGTTATTTCAAGTAGATGCGTGACATAAAGGATATTTCCTTATCAATGTTTCTGCCAATTTATGATAAATTTTCATACAAATCATAATTTATTAGCATGTTTATTGTAATTCTTGGAAATTTATTTTACTTTTGCATTCCCTAAAAAATTATCATTGACATTAAATTAAATTAAAATACAACTAATATCATATTTAAGATTAGAATCAAATGACAGAATGTTTGAATGCAAAGGAGGTTAAATTGGAACATGATTAATATGAGAACAAGACATCAATACAATAGCTATTATATTATTAAGATTTTTAACAAGCATTAGGGTATATTGATAGTATAATGAAAACACTTCTATGATTAAATATACGAATGTTATTATTTAAGTAGAATCCTACTTAATAAATTTACTTTAAAGATAAATACAATTAACATGCTAACTATAGATACCAGTATTTTGTTAAAGTAATAGGATAAATATTATTATTTAATAACTAAGGTTCATATCTTATGCTCAAACTAAATGTAAGTTAAGTTTTGTGGTTTGATACAAATGCTACTCCACATGCCACTAATGTTTAAGAAAGTGACTTGGAGAATCATCGTGGAGATTTTAGCAGACCAATCACCAGGGCCCAAACTAAAAGACTAAAGGAACAACTTCAATTATTTGTGCAAAAATGGGTTGATAATGGGCTATGCAAGCTTGGAGATTTTAAAGAGCCCAAGTTCATTAATTTAGTTGGGCTAAAAGATTAGCTTTGTATTCAACCCATCTCATTTCTAGCCATCCAAGTAATGTCTAGATTCATTGAACCTTGGAACAACTCCTTGCAATAAATTTGAGCCATTTTTCCAACCAGGTGAAAGTTACAAGAGTTAATTAGTGACACCACCTTGATTGTCTAGGTTCGATGTACTTTTGATGAAAAAACTCTATAAATAGAGCTGTTTAATTTTGTTTTAGAGCATCTAAGTTGTTTGAATTTCTAGATTAGAATATAAGAGAGTTGCTTTCTTGTGTTTTTATGCATAAGGTGTTGAGTTGAATGCAATTGAGTTCATCTTTTGTATTTCAATTTTTAATTCCTATTTCTATTGTTCTTGAATACTTTGATCTTGGGTTCAAGGGGTAATTTTCAATTATTACTTGAGTTCTTTTCACAAACGTGTTCTTGGGTAATTGAACAAACCTTTCTGATTACTTTGGTGAGAATCAAATTCTGATTTGATTGGTAACGAGTTCTAAGAAACAATTTGGGTCTTGGGGTTCCGCATCATTTGGTATCAGAGCAAGGTACACCAAGTAATTATCTATCCTTTTAATTTTCTATTTCTTTCCATTAGCCTTATTAATCTTCTTCTTGCTTGTTGATCTTGTTCTTGCTATTCACAAACCAAAAAAAAAAAAAAATCAATTCTGAATGTGATCCTCTATTTGATTTGTGATATTGATTCCCTGGGCTGTGTAGAATCGACTCACCTCTATTGAGTCTAATTTTGCAAAAAAAAAAAAATCTGTTCTTGAAGAATTTGGGTGTTAATTTGTAAGGAATTACAAGTTTCCTTCTTAAATTCAGTATTTGTCATTCTATTTCTTTACTAGTCATCATATACATCAAGTGTGTGTCTTTTCTTTATTGGTTATGTTGCTTTGCTTCTAGTTTGGTTTCACATATCCTTGTTGCTTATTTTTAGGATTTCTCTGATAAAATTGAATTACTTTAAGATCTTGATTGTTGTTTGATTTGGCTCTTACGTATAAATCATAAAGATTGCTTGAGTGGTAAAAGGTAAGAGAGTGTGAGCTTAAAAGAGGGTAAAAGCCAATTTGAGTTAAACACGAGAGAAGTGCTAATTACCACGAGGGAAACACATGAGGGAGTGTTTGTGAGCTTCTTGTTTGTTTGTTATTTTTTTTTATATTTCAGATTGCAAAAATGGAAGGAAGTGGAGTAAGTGCACCAAAAGACCAAGAATTTCTTCTTAAGGCTATGCAACAACAGTTTGAGAGGATTCAACTTGTTCTTGGCAACATGAATGACACTTTGGAAAAGCAACAAAACGAGATCAATGCCTTGCATGAAGGGACTGCCCAAAATAATCCAAGGGCAAGGAGGCAACCTACACCTCAATATGTAGAAGAGTCTGAAGAGGAATTTGACGATCAAGCTATCTTGGTCAATGAAGGTAGAAATTATGGAAGAGGTAGGAGGAACCAAAATGATCTTGATAGGAATATTGGGAGTATCAAAATGAAAATTCCATCCTTTCTAGGGAAGAATGATCCGGATGCATATATGGAGTGGGAGCAAAAAGTGGAACTAATCTTCAAATGTCACAATTAGTCAAAGGAAAAGAAAATAAAACCTGCAGCGGTGGAGTTTGGAGAATATGCACTTGTATGGTGGGATCAACTTCTTGTAAGTAGGAGGAGAAATGGTGAAAGACCTATCCAAACTTGGGTTGAAATGAAGGCTATCATGAGACGCAGATTTGTTCCAAGCTATTATTATAGGGACTTGCACCAAAGATTGCAAAGCCTTGTACAAGGAACAAAGAGTGTGGAGGAATACTACAAGGAAATGGAGATTACGATGATCCGAGCAAATATAGAGGAAGATAGAGAGGCCACCATGGCAAGGTTTCTCAATGGACTTAATAAGGACATAGCCGACAGAGTGGAGTTGCAACCATAGTTGTCAAAATCGCGATTTTACGTAGAATCGCTAAGGGGTCCATAGAATCGGAACGTAGAAACGTAAGTTTCTACAACCTATGTAAAATAACTTTCAAATATTATAAATTTACTTACAATAGTCATTAAAAAATATAATTAATAATAGAAATAAGGAAATTAAGTAATTATTTTAGCTATAAATTGCAAATTTGCAATAAAAGTCATAATATAGATAATCGAGCATAAGTTGTACAATATAGATATTTTATTTCTAAAATGATAAATCATATATAAAACAAGTTTCACCTAGTTCTATATACAAAAGCTAAAAGATAATAGATAAAATTTAAAAATCAATTGTGACTTTAAGAAATTACTAATAAATAAAAATTGATAATGAAGATATACCATTGGAAATGAGTAATATTAAAAAATGACCAAAAGTACATAATAAAGAAGATACTATAACAAGAAAACCTTCAAAATTATATGTTACTAGGTAAATTTTTGCACTATTCGTGATTATTAATTCAAAATATATTTACTTAACAATATCTCACATTTACTTAACTATGAGAATGATATATTGAAAAGATAGAAATATAAATACATTTATACCTTTCCTATAAAATTAAAAATCTAAAAAATTCTTATAAAATTAAAGTTATCTACCATTTATTTTATTTACTATTACAAAAATATTAGTTAAAATAAGGAAAGTTGCAGCAATCAAACACGAGTGCTTTTAATACGAACATGATCACAAATAGGAACAAGAAGACTAACAATCGACGAACACAAATACAAAGACTTCAATGCAACGTAACACATTGACAAGAGAGGAGTGATGACTGACGAATATGTTGGGGTATGACTCATACTTCCCTACGATAGGAAAGCACGTGGGTCCGGCTCACAGAAACATGCGAGCACGGCTGGGTAATTAAATTGCACGGCAGTATGTCAAGGAAACATGCCCACAGAAGCACATACGGTTGAATACACGGTTGAAGGCGCGGCATTGTTTTGAGCTTGGAAAATCCACAAAAACACACACAGTTAAGTACACGGTCTGAGACACGGCCGTGTGTTATTTGAATGGAAGCCTGTAGTTGTAAATATTTGTGGAATCGGTTGAAACGGATAGAATTGCGATTTTGAACGATTTTATTGTTCAAAATCGCGATTTTATTACGATTTTGCTCCTCACCGATTTTGTATGCGAGTTAACTAGAAATATATATACAAACTCGTAAAATCGATGAATCGTACGAGTTGAAACGCGATTTTGACAATAATGGTTGCAACACTATGTAGAGATAGAAGATATGGTGCACATGGCTATGAAGATAGAAAGGCAATTGCAGCGCAAAGGGAAGGGGAAACAAGCCAACACATTTTCGGGTCAAAACAATACTTGGAGGTCGAGGAGAAATGATAACAAGGCTGCCCAAACAAAGAAGGATGATAAGGCATAACCATTTCAATCATTTGACAGTAAAAATAAAGGTACTACTTCTGTCCAAAACTGTAGAAGTCGTGACATTAAGTGTTTTAGGTGTTTGGGGTATGGGCACATAGCATCTCAATGCCCAAATAAAAAGGTAATGGTGATGCATGAAAATGGGGTAGAGACGGATGAGGAAAGTGATGATGAGGATGAGATGCCTCCTTTGGATAATTGTAGTGATGTTGAGTTGCCTACTGAGGGACAATTGTTGGTTACCAGGCGTGCTCTTAACGTGCAAGTGAAAGAGAATAGTGACGGGGTTAGATTGCAAAGGGAAAATCTTTTTTATACTAGGTGCTTAGTTGAAGGGAAAGTGTGTAGTTTGATAATTGATGGGGGTAGTTGTGTGAATGTGGCTAGTACTTTATTTGTAAATAAGTTGGGATTGGAAACTACTAAACATCCAAGACCATATAAATTGCAATGGCTTAACAATAGTGGGGAAGTGAAGGTTACTAAACAAGTGAGGGTTCCATTTGCTATTGGAAGGTACCATGATGAGGTTACCTGTGATGTTGTTCCTATGCAAGCTAGTCACTTGTTGTTCGGTAGGCCATGGCAGTGGGATAGGAGAGTGAACCATGATGGGTATCTTAATAGGTACATGGTGGAGAAAGAAGGCAAAAAGCATACTCTTCTTCCTTTGACTCCTAAACAGATCTTTGAAGATCAATTGCAACTTGAGAAGTCTCATGTAGAGTTTGTTCAAAAAGAGGTCGAGAGAAAAAGAAAAGAAAGTGGAAGAGAAAAGTGAGAAAAAAGAAGATGAGAAGAAGAGTGAAAAAGAGAGAGTGAGTGAGGAGCATTTAGCCATAGAAAGAAAAGAGGAAAACAAAATGAGTTTCTATGCAAAAATGAGGGACGTGAAGAAGGCTTTAATCACTCATAGGCCAATGATTGTACTTTTGTACAAGGAGGCTTATTTTTCTACTAATGACGTTAACCCTTCTTTGCCAAGTGTCGTTGTTGATGTTTTGCAGGAATACAATGATGTTTTTCCCGAAGATTTACCTCAAGGTTTACCACCTTTGAGAGGGATAGAACATCAAATTGATCCCATTCCCGAGGCTGCCATTCCAAATAGGCCAGCATATAGAAGCAATCCTGAGGAAACAAAAGAACTACAAAAGCAATTGGATGAGCTCTTGATTAAGGGACATATAAGAGAAAGTCTAAACCCATGTGCAGTACCTGTATTGTTGGTACCAAAGAAGGATGGAAGTTGGTGTATGTGTGTGGATTGTAGAGCCGTCAACAAAATAACGGTAAAATATCGACACCCTATACCTCGACTTGATGACATGTTAAATGAGTTGCATGGTGCATGTGTCTTTTCAAAAATTGATTTGAAAAGTGGTTATCACCAAATTAGAATGAAACCAGGTGATGAGTGGAAAACCGCTTTTAAAACAAAACATGGATTGTATGAGTGATTGGTAATGCCTTTTGGCCTAACCAATGCACCTAGTACATTTATGCGCTTAATGAACCATGTTTTGTGTGAGCTCAATGGAAAGTTTGTGGTTGTCTATTTTGATGACATTCTAGTGTATAGCAAATCCGTTGATGAGTATGTTATGCATTTAAAATGTGTGTTTGATGCTTTGCGTAAGTACAAGTTGTATGCTAACATGAAGAAATGTTCATTTTGCATTGATCGCATCATTTTCTTAGGTTATGTGGTGAGTACAAATGGAATTGAAGTAGATAGTGAAAAAGTAAAGGCTATCCAAGAATGGCCGAAACCTAAGACTATGAGTGATGTGAGAAGTTTCCATGGCTTGGCAAGTTTCTATAGGAGATTTGTCAAAGATTTTAGCACAATTGCTGCTCCATTAACTGAAATCATGAAAAAAGATAAGGGGTTTATTTGGGGTAAGGAACAAGAACATGCATTTTCTTTGCTAAAGGAAAAGTTGAGTAATGCACCATTATTGAGGCTGCCTAACTTTGATTTAACTTTTGAAATTGAATGTGATGCCTCCAAGATTGGTATAGGTGTTATTTTATTACAAGAAAAGAGGCATGTTGCTTATTTTAGTGAAAAGCTAAATGGAGCACAACTTAACTACTCAACTTATGATAAGGAGTTGTATGCTTTGGTGAGGGCATTGGAGACATGGCAGCACTATTTGTTACCAAAGGAGTTCTTGATTCATACAGATCATGAGTCATTAAAACACTTGAAAGGACAAGGTAAGCTAAATAAGCGTCATGCCAAATGGATGGAATTCATAGAATCATTTCCATATGTGATCCAATATAAGCAAGGTAAAGAGAATATTGTGGCAGATGCATTATCTAGAAGGTATGCTCTAATCTCTACTCTTTCAATGAAGTTGTTAGGATTTGAGCATTTGAAGGAGTTGTATGCACATGATAGTGATTTCTCTAATGTTTATAATGCTTGTGAGCATGCTGCATTTCGTGATTTCTATAAGCATGAGGGATTTCTTTTTAAAGGAGGGAAATTGTGTATGCCTAATAGTTCAATTAGGGAATTGCTTGTTCGTGAAGCTCATAGTGGAGGTCTTATAGGACATTTTGGCATTGATAAAACTTTGAGCATCTTGCGTGAACACTTATTTTGGCCTAATATGCGTAAGAGTGTTGAGAAAATCTGTTCTAGTTGCATTTCATGTAGACAAGCTAAATCTAGAACTTAACCCCATGGATTATACATGCCCTTGCCAGTACCTTCACATCCTTGGGTTGATTTCTATGGATTTTGTTTTGGGTCTACCTAGGACTAGAAAAGGCCGAGATTCAATTTTCGTAGTTGTGGATTGTTTTTCCAAAATGGCTCATTTCATACCATGTCATAAAACTGATGATACTGTGCATATTGCTGATTTGTTCTTTCGTGATATTGTGCGTTTACATGGTATTCCTAAGACCATTGTGTCCGATCGGGATGTTAAATTTTTGAGCCACTTCTGGCGAGTGCTTTGGTCCAAACTTGGTACTAAACTGTTGTTTTCTACTACTTCACACCCTCAAACTGATGGGCAAACTGAAGTAGTAAATAGGATTCTTAGAACCTTATTACGTGCTTTGATTGGAAGGAATATTAAAACTTGGGAAGATAATCTACCTTTTGTTGAATTTGCATATAATAGGAGTGTGCATTCTACCATTAGGTTTTCTCCTTTTGAAATTGTGTATGATTTTAATCCGCTAACTCCTTTGGATCTTTTGCCTGTTCCTTTGAGTGAAATTTTTAATACATATGGACATAAAAAGGCAAAAATGGTTAAATCCATTCATGACAAAGCAAGACAAAAGATAAAGGGGCGAAATGAGTAAATTGCATCTCAAGTTAACAAAGGAAGGCGCATGGTGTCATTTGAACCAGGAGATTGGGTTTAGGTTCATATGTGCAAGGAAAGATTTCCTTCCAAAAGGAAATCAAAATTGGATGCTCATGGAGACGGGCCTTTTCAAGTTGTTGCGAAGATCAATGACAATGCATACCGCATTGATCTACCTGGTGAGTATGGTGTTTCAGCTACTTTTAATGTTTCAGATTTATCTCTCTTTGATATTGATGCAGGATCTGATTCGAGGACGAATCCTTTTGAAGGGAGGGGAAATGATACAAATGCTACTCCACATGCCACTAATGTTCAAGAAAGTGACTTGGAGAATCATTTTGGAGATTTTAGCAGACTAATCACCAAGGCCTAAACTAAAAGACTAGAGGAACAACTTCAATTATTTGTGCAAAAATGGGTTGATAATGGGCTATACAAGCTTGGAGATTTTAAAGAGCCCAAGTTCATTAATTTAGTTGGGCTAAAAGATTAGCTTTGGATTCAACCCATCTCATTTCTAGCCATCCAAGTAATGTCTAGATTCATTGAACCTTGGAACAACTCCTTGCAATAAATTTGAGTTATTTTTCCAACCAGGTGGGAGTTATAAGAGTTAATTAGTGACATCACCTTAATTGTCTAGGTTCGATGTACTTTTGATGAAAAAACTCTATAAATAGGGCTGTTTAATTTTGTTTTAGAGCATCTAAGTTGTATTGAATTTTCATATTGGAATATAAGAGAGTTTGCTTTCTTGTGTTTTTATGCATAAGGTGTTGAGTTGAATGCAATTGAGTTCATCTTTTGTATTTCAATTTTTAATTCCTGTTTCTATTGTTCTTAAATACTTTCATCTTGGGTTCAAGGGGTAATTTTCAATTATTACTTGAGTTCTTTTCACAAACGTGTTTTTGGGTAATTGAACAAACCTTTCTGATTACTTTGGTGAGAATCAAATTCTGATTTGATTGGTAACGAGTTCTAAAAAACAATTTGGGTCTTGGGGTTCCGCATCATGGTTAATAACGATTCCTATGAAATTATGATAAAAGAAGTTCGTATATATTAGACTTTATTGATGGAAATTTTAAGAAACATAAAAGAGAAAATTTTGAAGCAAATGAAAAATAACTTTACAAATGTAAAATTCAATCGGTAATTGATTAACATTTTTTTCTAATTTGAAGTTAATGATTTTTTTTTTTTTTGCAATTTTCCAATTGGCACCCTAATATGAACCATTAATGACCTTATTTTTATAAGATAATCTTTAAATAATTTTTGAAGCTTGTTATGTGTATGTATCAATTTTCATCCAAAGAGATAAGATTGTCAATGAGTACTTTTCATTGATAAAAATATAATGTCATATTTTATAGATAAAACTATAAATTAAGTATATTTTGAATGGTATAATATTTTAATAATAGTATGTTTTAAGGTTTTTTTTAATTAAAAAAATATGTTTTTCTCTTTTCTTATTTATTTGGTGTTTTTTACAAAAATATTTTAATAGATATATCTTCTTATAAAATATACTATTACATCAGTTAAACTCAAACTCAAAAATCATCACAAAGCTCTATTGTTTCTCTTTTTAAAGACCCCATCCCAAAGTCTATAGTTTCTCTTTCTAAAGGTTCTCTCTCTCTCTTTGAAGTCTTCGTCTTCTCCATACTCCTCTCTCCGTCTCTCTCTAAAGCCTTTGTCATCTCCACACTCCTCTTTTCCTAAGATAGAATTTGCTCTGAATTCAGAAAACTGATTTTGTCAAATCTAGCTAATAACAATGGTTTTTCCAATCCAGAAAACTTAGAACATAACTCACAATTTGGGAATGATACTTCTCTTTTCTTTTTTTTTTAATTGGTGATTAATATAATATATATAGAAACCATCTATTATATCCAAAATCTTTTAAAATATTACAGTATTAATTAAAGTGTGCCAGCATAGGTGGTAGTACATGATGCTATTATTATTTTTTTTTCTAAAGATATTTTTAAATTCCAAAAATTATAGAGCCCATTCATAATGTTCTAGATGAATTCATCTCTCATGTTACATTTTATACCCTCCAAAAACCCTTGTCCTTTGAACAAGATAAAGATTATACGATACAATTGAGGATTAGGTTGTGCCCCTACAATAATTACAGACATTATGCAGGCTTTTCATAACATCCAAACAACAATTACGAATTTGCAAAAATTAACATCATCAGAGCCCAACTTTCCTTTACTTGAACTTTAAAAAATTTGATTAGTTTTTTTGTTTTTAAAAATCTTCCAATCTAATAAAAAAATAAGTCTTTTGCGTGTATATGAAATTAGGGCTGCTTTTATTATTGATCTGTATCGTCTACCAACATGTGAAATAAATCAATAAAACTCCTTATGATGAAATGCCGTTTATATTTGATCAAAATACAAAGCATCTTTGCAGAAAAATTGGCCAAAAGATTCTTCTTAAAATTATCGATCCAAAACGAACTAAGTCTAGTTGAAACCTAATGAAACCAACACCGTACCCAAACCTCTTTTGCACGTTTTCCCGGAGAAATTGATTGCTCCATTTCTCTCTGTTTTCGTGATCTATGTTTGGAAACGACCTGTTGGGTAGTCACATCTCTCGGTTTTATCTCCATTTCCTTTCTGTGTCTTTCTCTTGCTTTTATCTCTGCAAATACTTGAGGCGTGTGATCTGGAACTTGGGTTCTCAAAATATATTTTGTATTTCTCAAGATAGATTTTGTCTTCATTTTTATTTTCATTTTCCTCTGATTACCGATCGCTGGCATTGAAGCCCCGTCGAGGACAGCAGTCATCGGGCGTCGACAGCAAGGCAGGCTTGCAACTTTCCTCTTCTTACTTTTCGTTTTCCAGCAGCAGTGCCACATTCCCTCGGCCTGTGTCTTTTTTTTCATTTTTTTATTCCCTCGCCCTCTGAAACCAGTCGAAGTGCCGTTTTTTTTTTTTAAAAAAAAAAAGTCTCATCTTTAGGATGCATATATCTACTTAATCCATGCAATTAACATATATGCTTTTATTATATGTGCTATATCATGTCAATGAAAATGACTTATTAGAAAGATTAAGAGTAAATCAACATTTTTGAAAGACTTAGCATTAGAAAGAACATAAAAGTTTATTGAACCCTGTCAGTATATTTAATATGCTTGATTATATTATTCGGAATTTTGGAATTGATTAATAATGGTCATAATTGGTAGATTTGTTCTCTCCACAGTGGTTATCAAGGCAGCATTCAGGATGTTGCAAAGTATACCCTTAAAGAAACGTGGTTGACAAGCGAAAAATTCCTACCGAAGTTCAATTTTTATGGAGATAAGGTCTGAATAACTCATTTGATCTCTATAATTTTTTTGGTTCATTTGCTAACATTTTTTCTTTTGCTACTTCTTCTGTTAATAAGGATGTTGTCGTTGTTAAAGTCTTATGGGTTTGAGTTGATCCAGTAAGTATATGCAATAACGTTAGGTTTTACTATTTTTAAATTTATCGAGAATTAATCTTTACCGTTATCTTATTGCTCGCTACAAGGGAGAGTTTGAAAAGTTGGTATCACAAATGTTGCAATTTGAGAGACTACGTGTTCATCTATTAATATATATGGCAAGTTATATGGTATTTTTTGTGATACATGATAGTATAGGATAAAACGTAAGTATTTTATGAATTAATAATCATATAAAATAGGATTGTTTTATGTTGCATGTTACATATAGGTTATAATGTATACTAATATCAATATTTAGTAGTAATTCACTATATTCCATCACATCATACTAAACATTTGACAATTTATAGTCATAAATCAATAAAGATATATCGTGATCAATATTATTTAATTATATGAGTATATGTCATATGTAGATTATACATGACAGTTGATATTTTAATTTATGTTTACCTATTACATGAATTGTAAGAATTGTGCTATTTCTTATTAAGTTATGCAAAAATTGTAAATTGTTTCATATTCTATATTTTCATTCATTACATATTTTCCAATAAAACATTTTCATTTTCAGATATTTTTACTAATAGATATATACTATTAATATTCATAAAGCCATTTTAATAAGTTCATATATCTCTATAAAGTAATAAAAACTTTTCATTTCAAATAGCTTATGACATTTGAATTTTAGTCATGTCCTATCATTTTCTAGTGATGCTATAAAGCGCTAAATTAATGGTATCCTTTTGTTCTATCTTTATTCATGGTGTTATTATTGGATTTTCTCAAATTCCACCATTGGTTGACATTGATAATCATCAAAATGAATTTGATAATCAACAAATTGAATTGACCTAGATAATCAACAAATTGAATTGCCCTAACTTACATTGTTCGTGAAATTAAATGATTGATAAAAAATACATGATTAAAAGAAAATTAGCGTCATCTTTAATTTTCTTTGAATACATAAATTTATATATATTTTAAATTTTTTTGTAAGAATGATAATGATACAAATATGTTATTGATAACAGAAATCTTTTGCAATATAATGCAAAAAGTGAAGCCTATGGAAATTCTTTATACTTTCATTCATTACCTCTTTTTTGTTTTTTTTTTCTTTTTTGTAAGTACATCTTCATTTCCACACACTTCTAGTAATATATATGCCATTAACAAACATAAAATAATTATAAATTTTTTCTCTCTCTTTAATATAGTACTAATAATTTTATCTTCATTAACTTTTTGAAATTTAAATTTTTTTTCATTTCCTTTCATTTTTTGTGATGCATGATAATACGGGATCAAATCATCCGTCTCCTTCATTCCACCTTTGTTTATGAATTTCCCAATTTCACCATTGATTGATATTGATATTGATATTCATTAACTTAAATTAACTTTAAATTCTTTCATTGATTGATATTGACAATCATTAAATTGAAAAATATCGATATAACTTCCTTAACTTATTGTTTCAAATTTATATTAGTGAAATATTTATTTTATTTAATAATGAACATTACAACATATATATAAAAGAAAAAATGTTATGGCTTCATATTCATAGCCTATTTTCAACTTACTTTTAATGAATAAATCTTGTCATTACATCTTTTATATTCGAAAATTTACTATCTTTTCAATTCCCAACACCCCCCTCCCCCCCAAAAAAAAGATCAATCTCTACGTGTTTTATTTTATTTGTTATCATTATTTTTTTTACAAAAGCAATTGTTAATTTTTATACCCCTTTTTCTAAATTTGGATATTATCTGTGTAATCTTTTAAATTTGGAAATTTATTGTACTTTTGCGTTCACTAAAAAGTTATCATTTACATTAAATTAAATTAGAACACAACTAATATCATATTTAAATCTTTTAAATTTGGAAATTTATTGTACTTTTGCGTTCACTAAAAAGTTATCATTTACATTAAATTAAATTAGAACACAACTAATATCATATTTAATATTAGAATCAAATGGTAGAATGTTTGAATGCAAAGGAGGTTAAATTAGAACGTAATTAATATGACATCAATACAATAACTATTATATTTTTTAGATTTTTAATAAACATTAGGATATATTGATAGTATAATGAAAACATTTCTATGATTAAATATATGGATGTTATTGTCTAAGTAGAGATCGGCTTATTAAATTTACTTTAAAGATAAATACAATTAACATGCTAACTATATATACTAGTATTTTGTTAAAGTAATAAGATAAATATTATTATTTAATAATTGAGGTTCATATCTTACGCTTAAACTAAATGTGAGTTGAGTTTTGTGGTTAATAACCGTTCCTATGAAATTATGATAAAAGAAGTTTGTATATATTGAACTTTGTTTATGGAAATTTTAAGAAACATAAAAGAGAAAATTTTGAGGCAAATGAAAAATAACTTTAGAAATGTAAAATTCAAATAATAATTGATTAATAATTTTTTCTAATTTGAAGTTAATGATTTTCTTTTGTAATTTTCTAATTAGCACCCTTATATGAATCATTAATGACTTTATTTTTATAAGATAATCTTTAAATAATTGTTGACACCTCTTATGTGACCGTATCAATTTTCAAGATAAAATTATCAATGAGTACTTTTATTAATAAAATTATAATGTTATATCTTATAGATAAAATTATAAATTGAGTATATTTTGAGTGGTATAATATTTTAATAATAGTATGTCTTAAGGATTTTTTTATAAAAAAAATGTTTTTCTCTTTTCATATTTATTTTGTGTTTTTTACGAAAACATTTTAACATATATTATCTTATAAAACATACAATTATATTAGTTAAACTCAAACTAAAAAGTCACCAAAAATCACTATTGTTTCTCTTTCTAAAGACCCCACCCCGAAGTCTCTATAGTTTCTCTTTCCAAGGCACTCTCTCTCTCTTTGAAGTTTTCGTCTTCTCCACACTCTTCTCTCTCTTTAAAGTCTTTGTCATCTCCACACTCCTCTCTCTTTAAGATAGAATTTGCTTCAGAGGATTGAGTTTGCCGAATATAGCAAATAACGACGGTTTGTTGAATCTAGGAAATAACAATGGTTTTTTGAATGTAGAAAACTTAGAACATAACCCATAATATGGGAATGATATTTTTCTTATTTTTTAATTGGTGATAGATATAATAAATACACACTATCTATCATATCCAAAATCTTTTAAAATATTTCAATATTAATTAAAGTGTGTCAGCACATGAGGTAGTAAATAATGCTATTATTATTATTGTTTTTTAAGATATTTTTAAATTCGTAAAACTAATTACAGAGCTCATTCATAATGGTCTAGATGAATTCATCTTCTATGTTATATTTTGTACCCCCCTCAAAACCTCTTGTTTTTTGAACAAGATAAAGATTATATGATGTGGTTGAGGATTAGGTTGTGCTCCTGCAACAATTACAAACATTATTGTAGGCTTTTCATAACATCTAAACAACAATTACTAATTTACAAAAATTAACATCATCATAGCCTTGTTTTTTAAAATTCTCCTAATCTAATACAAAAATGACTCTTTTGCATGTATATAAAATCGGAGTTGCTTTATTATTGACCTTAATTGATTACAAACTTATGAAATAAATCAATAAAACTCATTATGATGAAATGCCATTGAAAACATTACTAAAAATTTATATTTGATCAAAATACAAAGCATCTTTACGGAAAAAATTGGCCAAAAATTCTTCTTAAAATTATCGGTCCAAAACGAACTAAGTCTAGTTGAAACCTAATAAGACCAACACCGTACCCAAGCCTCTTTTGTACGTTTTTCCGGAGAAATTGATTGCTCCATTTCTCTCTCTTTTCGTGATCTGTGTTCGGAAACGACCTGTTGAATAGTCACATCTCTCGATTTGTGTGAGGTACTTTCTGATAGGGCCATTTCGGGTGTTCAACCTTCTTCATTATTTTTTCCTTTCCGTGTCTTTCTCTTGCTTTTATCTATGCAGATACTTGAAGCGTGTGATCCGGAACTTGGGTCTTTGGTTCTCAAGATAGATTTTGTATTTCTCAGGATGGATTTTCGATATATGGTCTTCATTTTTATTTTCATTTTCCTCTGATTACCGATCACCGGCATTGAAGCCCCGTCGAAGACAGCAGTCATCGGGCGTCGACGGCAAGCAGGCTTGCAACTTTCCTCTTCTTACTTTCCGTTTTCCAGCAGCAGTGCCGCATTCCCTCGGCCTGTGTCTTTTATTTATTTTATTCCCTCGGCCTCCGAAAACAATCGAGATGCCTTTTTCTTTTTTTGAAAAAGTCTGATCTTTCGGATGAATAATCTCGCTTTTTTTCTTCTTTCTTTTTTAAGAATTTGCTGTTGTTCCTTTCGAGTTATTCCATTTTGATGCAATTGCTCAATACGTTTCTGTATTGTTAACGCATTACTGATTATATATACACATGTTATACTATTGAATATTATGGACAGTGACAGGGTTGAGTAGATTGATTATGATCTGCTTTATTTACAAGCCTGGGAGATGATTCCAACAACCCCCCCCATAAATAACTGTTTTCGGTAAAATGATTTTATCCTAAGGAAGATATGTTTTTCTATGTGCAGGATTGTGAAGGGAGTACGTTCAGACATAACCAATATTGTTTATGCTGGCGAATTTGAATACGAGGATCCTGTTGATGGCTCTATTTCACAGCACTAGGGTATCTGACCTTCTCTGCTTCTGTTTTTTTCCCCTTCCTCTGATCGTGGCTTAGGAATTTGTGGATTTTTACTTGAGGCAACCTGGACATGCCTCCATTCTCTTGTTCTCCCCTCTCTCTCTCTCGCTTCCCCTACCACCCCACCCAGACGCACACCTTGTATTCTTTTTCTTTGTGTATTTCTCTTTTTGACTTGTATCTCCAATGTGTACATCTTCAAGATTTGGGAAATCTGAGTTCAAGATTGGCAAAAACCTTTTAGTGATTGAACTAGTGTTGGTCTTATCTTTTCCATTAATGTCGTATGCAGGTGTTCTGGCTTTCTGGAACTGGTTCAGGTGCGACTATTCGTCTTTACATTGGACAATATGAGAAGGGTGCATCAAAAAGTGGAAGGGATTTTCAAGAAGCGTTGGCTCCGCTTGTAAGATATCCCTGGTCCAATGAATATTGCTTTGCTCGATTCGATTGATACTGGTACTGATGTTGGATGCATTATGACAGGTTCAAGTTGCTCCCAAGCTTTCGAAGATGCAGGAATTCAGCGTTCGATCTGCGCCCACTGTTATCACATAAAGTCTTTGCCTATGAGATAAGCATCAAAGCCTTGAAAGTGGCTTGATCAGTAAGATGAAAAAAATAATATATACTATAAACGACGTTGAGAGTTTTATGCTGTCCCCGATGCTTTTGTATTTTTGTCATATTTATGTTAGTGAAATATTTAATTCATTTAATAATGAACGTGATAACATATTTATAAAAAGAAAAAACGTTATGACTTAATATGCAGTCGTACTATGTCACTCGATTTGATCCACCGATCGTCGGTATTGAAGCCCCGTCGAAGACAGTAGTCATCGGGCGTCGACAGCAAGGCAGGCTTGCAACTTTCCTCTTCGTACTTAACGTTTTCCAGCAGCAGTGACACATTCCATCGGCCTGTGTCTTTTTTTTGTCTATCTTTTTTGTTCCCTCGGCCTCTGAAACCAGTGGAAGTGCCTTTTTTTCTTTTCTTGTTTTTTTTTTAAGAATTTGCTGTCGTTTCCTTCCTAGTTATTCCATTTTGATGCAATTGCTCAATACGTTTATGTATTGTTAACGCATAACTGATTAGATATACATATGTTTGCAGGGGTGGTATAACTTAGTAGTCGTGGCTATCTGTTCCTCACGTGTTTCTGCTGTAGCTTGAAGAAGCAGAGAAAGATACTACCAGAAATCAGGAGTATAAATACTGTATGCATAAGCAAGTTTTGCTTCTTTTGGGTTTATAGGTATATATAACATATCCATTGCATTGATGCTGATGTCAGTAGTCGTGGCTATCTGTTTCCTCACGTGTTTCTGCTGTAGCTTGAAGAAGCAGAGAAAGATACTACCAGAAATCAGGAGTATAAATACTGTATGCATAAGCAAGTTTTGCTTCTTTTGGGTTTATAGGTATATATAACATATCCATTGCATTGATGCTGATGTCAGGAGTTTAAGTTTTGCTGGAGACATTATATGCTGTCTCATGGATTCGGAAATGTTACTTATACATGCTGTCAGGAAGTTAAGAGAGAAGAAAGAAAGGAAGGGAAACAAAACAGAGTACAATGTTTTTACTCTGTGCTGCTTCTATTGCGTTGATGGTCGCCAATAATTTTACATATAGTGTTTCGAGGATGTTCATACATACAGGTAAGCTGCCCTCTTTATTTTTAAATTGGATGTTGGTTTTTATTAAAAGTGGTCACCGAAATACCAATTTCCTGGATGCCCCAGAAATTGATAGGATAACTCTGTCGAAATTTCAATTAAAAAAACAAAAAAACTCATTGCACCAAACCTTTTAGGACAATTATAATAGTAGCTCTTGCTGCTGTGAGATAAAAATGATAATGTATATATCTACTTAAATCCATGCAATTAACTAGATACTTTTATTATATGTGCCATATCATGTCAATGAAAATGGCTTATTAGAAAGATTAAGAGTAAATCGACATTTTTGAAAGACTTAGCATTAGAAAGAATATAAAAGTTTGTTGAATCCTATCAGTACATTTAATACGCTTGATTATATTATTTAGAATTTTGGAATTGATTAATAATGGTCATAATTGGTAGATTTGTTCTCTCCACGGTGGTCTTGGGGGTGGCATTTAGGATGTTGCAAATGCCCTTTGTTGTATATTACACCCTTAAAGAAGCAAGGTTGACAGGCGAAAAATTCCTGTCGGAGTTCAATTTTTATGAAGATAAGGTTTGAATAACTCATTTGATATTCTCTATGAATTTTTTGGGTCATTTGCTAACATATTTTTTCTTTGCTACTTTTTCTGTTAATAAGGATGTTGTCGTCGTTTAAGTCCTTTGGGTTTGAGCTGATCCAATAAGTATATGCAATAACGTCAAGTTCAACTATTTTTGAATATATCGTGAGTTAATCTTCTCCGTTGTTGTCGCTCGCTACAAGGAAGAGTTTGAAAAGTTGGTATCTCAAATGTTGCAATTCAAGAGACACCACGTATTCATCTGATAATATATATAGCAAGTTATATGGTATTTTTTGTGATGCATAATAATACAGGATAAAACATAAGTATTTTATGAATTAAATGATTTAAGAATCATACAAAATCGGATCATTTTATGTTGCATGATAGATATAGGTTATAATATATACTAATATCAATATTCAGTAATGATTTATTATATTCCATCACATCATCCTAAACATTTGACAATTTAGAGTCATAAATCAATAAAGATATATCGTGATCAATATTATTTAGATTATACATGACAATTGATATTTTAATTTATGTTTATCTATTACATGTATTGTAAGAATTGCGCTATTTCTTATTAAGTTATGCAAAAATTGTAAATTGTTTCATATTCTATATTTTCATTCATTACATATTTTCCAATAAAACATTTTCATTTTCATATATTTCTACTAATAGATATCTACTATTAATATTCATAAAGCCATTATAATAAGTTCATATATCTCTATAAAGTAATAAAAACCTTCCGTCTTAAATAGCTTTTGACATTTGAATTTTATTCATGTCCTATCATTTCTAGTGATGCTGTGAAGTGCTAAATTAAGGGTATCCTTTTATTCTACCTTTATTTATGTTATTATTGGATTTTCTCAAATTCCACCATTGCTTGACATTGATGATCATCAAATTGAATTTTCCTAACTTACATTGTCTGTAAAATCAAATGATTCATAAAAGATGCATGATTAAAAGAAAATTAGCATTATCTCTAAATTTTTTTAAATTCATAAATATATATATATTTTTAAATTTTTGTAAGAGAGATAATAATACAAATATGTTATTGATAACATAAATCTTTTGCAATATAATGCAAAAATTGGAGTTTTATGGAAATTCATTGTACTTTTATTCATTACCTCTTTTTTCTCTCTTTTGTTTTTGCTTCTTTTTTTTTTTAATGTACATCTTCATTTCCACAAATTGGTGGTAATATATATGCCATTAACATACATAAAATAATTATAAAAAAATTTTCTCTTTGATGCAATACTAATTTTTTATTTTCATCAACTTTTTGAAATTGAATTTTTTTTTCATATCCTTTCATTTTTTGTGATGCATGATAAGACGGGATCAAATCGTCCATCTTGTTTATTCCATTTTTGTTTATGAATTTCCCAATTTCACTAGTGATGGACGTTGATATTCATCAACTTAAATTTGCTTTAAATTTTGTCATTGATTGATATTGACAATCATTAAATTGAAAAATATTGATATAACTTACTTCTTCACTTATTGTTTTGATTTTATATTGGTGAAATATTTATTTCATTTAATAATGAACATGATAACATATATATATAATAAGAAAAATTGCTATGAGCCCATTCATAATGCCTAATCGAATTCATCTCTCACATTACATTGCATACCCCTCCAAAAACCCTTGTCCTCAAAACAAGATAAAGGTTACGCGATGTAGTTGAGCTTTAGGCTGCACCCCAGCAACAACTAGAAAGACATTATTGCAGGCTTTTCATAACATCCAGAACAACAATTATCCGGTGTATATACTAAAGTTTTGTGCTTTTTTGTTATAGTAATTCTAGCTCTTTGATGTTTAAATGTCGTCGTTATGTTTGTGAGGGCAAAATGTGGGATGAGAAAGAAATTCAATGTTTGTTTTGAAGTTGTTTTTGCTGTATTGAACTCTAAGAAGATTCAAGATATGACATTTGAATAGGGAAGTCATGATTTCTTGTTCTAATTTTCGTTAATGCATGTTTAAAGGAAACGGGTATTCAGCAGATGTATAAATCCTTATTGCTAGTGTCTTGCCTCTTGGTCTTACATATGCAGTATGTTTGTCCTTCATGCATGTTCTTGTTATGATGTTCCATCTTTTTAAAACCTTTGCGTCCTGTGCCCCAACCATGCCCCCTTTTTTGTTTTTTTTTTTTTGGTGAAGTGTACTACTAATTTAATTCTTAAGTTGAATTGTTCTGGAGTTGTGCAGTTCAGAGATTTAAGTATTGGGTTTAGCTATTTTGGTTATTTCGTTGTGTTTTTATTAGGAAGAAAAAAAAGATGTGGATTTGTTATTTGGCATTTAAAATTTAATAAAATGAGAAATTAATGTTTTTTATGAATTTGAATCTTTGAATGTTTAAATGCACATTACTATAGGATTTTTTTCTCAAATGAGTTGTGTTTGGAAGACTATAATGCAATTCGAAACTGTCAAGAGAATTTGTATGGCTTTTTTTTTTGTTTTTTGTTTGGGTGGCATTCTTATAGCATCAATCTGTTATTTCATGGTCACTTGCAATGCCATTATAAATGTAAAATACACTAAACTAGTCCTTACAATCTACTTATTTTATCTTCCCATTTAACTAATTTCATGACTTCTTAGGGAATTCTCCACCAAACATCTTGTGCCTATACTCCTCAACAGAATGGGGTTGCTGAACGCAAAAATCGGCATCTCATTGAAACTACGTGTACTTTACTTATACACAATAATGTTCCTCTTTGATTTTGGGGAGATGCAATACTCACAGCTTGTTATTTAATTAATTGAATGCCTTCTTCAGTATTGCAAAACCATAGTCCATGATGAGATCCATGATGAGAGTCAAGCTGGAAAAAGGAATGTAGATCCTCTTGAAGTGCCGCCTGGACCGATCACAAGAAGTCGAGCGAAACGACTCAAGGAAGCACTTAACGGGTTGATAAAGGATGTCCATGAAGCCGGGAAGGATTGGGGTAATCATGGAGTTGGAATGGATTGGAACAACCATAGGAAGACCCTTGCTCTTATACAAGTCACACCGGACACGGGTTGAAGAGGGTGTGTACTTTCAAGGCACGGCCGTGTAGGACTCTCAAGATTGCCTAGAATCATACACGGCTAGATACACGGTTAAAAGGCACGGCCGTGTATGGAGTCAAGCAAATCCACAGAAAGATACACGGCTAAAGTACACGGGCGTGTATGTTGCCAGAAGTTACATAGACAGATACACGGTCAAAGTACACGGGCGTGTATGTTGCTAGAAGTTGCACAGACAAGTACACGGCCAAAGTACACGGGCGTGTACACAGGCCGTGTATCCCCTGTAGGCCAGCTTGTTTTGTTTTGCGTTTTTATGTCACTTAACTAAACTACGTCGTTTTGGACTTATTTTTTACACGAATTGTAACCCTAGTATAAAAGCTCCTAGGGTTTAGAACATTAGAGATTAGACATCATTGAACATTAAAACACTTTTGAGAGGCACCTCTCTTGGTTCTTCAAGAACTTAATTCGAACTTATCGGATTGATTTCCGTGGCGTTCATCCCGACTTATCAATCGGTTTTCCATCCCGATTGTGGCGTCTTCACTTTTATACCAAGGTTCTTGTCTCGCTTATAGACAACAGGTCGCGGTTTTCCACTTTAGGTGTTTGGGCGTCTTAGGCAACGAATTTCCGAACGTATTGGTATTGGGTTTCGTCATGAGTTGGCGTGGTTCGTATCAGTCCACATTCTATATTGTTTCCAGCACAAAAACTCCATCATGTACCTTTGCGTATATTTGGTTGCATTTGTTTTGTTCATGATACTACTCTTAGCAAAGACAAACTTTTACCTAAGTCCATCAAATGTGTCTTTTTAGGATATTCTTGTCTTCAAAAAGGTTACAAATGTTATGATCCCGTCACACATAAGTATTTTGTTTCAGCAAATGTAACCTTCTTTGAAACCACTCCATATTTGCACCAAACACTGAGCAAATGCATCTTCTTCCTACTGTTTTACCTATTCCTCTCCCTGTTAGTCCTTTAGCTCAAGACAATCGTCCTCTTCAAGTCTATTCTCGTCGTCCTCATCCTTTTCCTAATACCAATGATGATGTTCCTATTGATATAGGCACTTATACAACTTCTGACTCAAGTTCAGCTCCAACTTCGTCATCTCCAACTCTAGCCTCACCTTTAGCAGAAGCGCCAACAGCTCCTATAACTGTTCGAAAAGGTATTCGTTCCTCTTGCAATCCACGCCCCATTTATAATTTTCTGAGTTATCATCGTCTCTCTCCGTCCTATTATGCCTTTATTTCCACCTTGTCTGATGTATCCATACCTAAGACTGTTCGACAAGCATTGGTGCATCCAGGGTGGTGCGATGCTATGATAGAGGAAATGAATGCTCTTCATACTAGCGGTACTTGGGAGTTAGTGCCTCTGCCAAAAGGAAAATCTGCAGTTGGCTGTCGTTGGGTTTATACGGTGAAAATAGGTCCTGATGGGAAGATTGATCGATTGAAAGCTCGTTTAGTTGCCAAAGGTTATACTCAAATTTATGGACTTGATTATAATGATACATTCTCTCCTGTAGCAAAAATTGCTTCCGTTCGTTTGCTTCTTTCCTTAGCAACAATGAATCACTGGACACTTCATCAATTGGTTATCAAGAATGCTTTTCTACATGGGCAACTAGCTGAGGAAGTATATATGGAGCAACCACCTGGGTTTGTTGCTCAGGGGGAGTCACATCTTGTATGTCGCCTTCGACGATCACTATATGGCCTTAATCAGTCACCTCGAGCTTGGTTTGGCTGTTTTAGTTCAGTAGTTCTGCAATTTGGCAGATCATTCCGTCTTCTTCCGTCTCAATGACCTTGGTGAAAGTATCTATCTTGTAGTCTATGTTGATGATATTGTCATTACAGGTAGTGATCGTGACGGAATTTTTGAACTTAAAAGGCATTCATTTAGCTAGTTTCAAACTAAAGATTTGGGAAAGTTGAAATACTTTCTAGGAATTGAAGTAGCACAATAAAAAATGGGAGTTGCTATTTCACAAAGAAAGTATGCTTTAGACATCTTAGAGGAAACTGGTATGTTGAATTGTAAGCATGTGGATACTCTAATGGATCCAAATGTCAAGCTTGTTCCTGGACAGGGGGAGCCATTGGAAGATGCAGGTAGATATCGGAGGCTTGTTGGTAAATTAAATTATCTCACTATTACATGGCCCGATATTTCATTTGCAGCGAGTGTGGTTAGTCAGTTTCTTCAAGCTTCGTGTAGTAGTCATTGGGATGCAGTAATTCTCATTCTTCGTTATATCAAAGGAGCTCTAGGACAAGGTCTTTTATATGAAGATCGGGGTTATTCGAATATTGTCGGATATTCTGATGCAGATTGGGCAGGCTCTCCCTCAGATAGACGGTCTACATCGGGATACTGTGTTATGATTGGAGGAAATCTAATCTCTTGGAAAAGCAAGAAGTAAGATGTGGTTGCTAGATCTAGTGCAGAAGCAGAATATAGAGCTATGGCACTTGTAACCTGTGAACTTATTTGGTTGAAATAGCTTCTTCAAGAATTGGGATGTACTAAAGTGAAACAAATGAAGTTGATATGTGACAATCAAACAGCTCTTCATATAGCCTCAAATCCAGTTTTTCATGAAAGAACAAAGCATATTGAATTAGATTGTCATTTCATTCGACAAAAGATTGAATCTGGTTATATTGTCACAAGTTTTGTCAATTCAAATGACCAGCTAGCAGACATTCTTACAATGGAGGCTCACGAATTAAATATATTTGTAACAAGCTTGGAGCCTATGATATATATGCTCCAGCTTGAGAGTGAGTGTTGAGATTAGAAAGATATGTTTCCTAGTTTAGGTTGTCTATTTTTTAGTAAAGATTGTATAGCCTAAATTAGTACTTTCCTAGTTTGTAGCTTGTACAATCAGTATAAATACCTAGCTAAGCTTGAGGGAATAATCAAGCTTTCACATAATTCAATCTTCTCTCTTTTTTTATAGAATTAAAAGGATCTATGAGTTAAAACATCAGCTGTCTTCGATGGAAAAGAAAGAAAGTTCAACAAATTGTAGCCTCTTTGATTTAGAGAAGAGAATGTCGGATTTAGGGACAATGTTGCATGACTTGTGGAGGGAATGATAGAAGGTAATCAGAGCTAAAGAGAGAGCTTTCGGATTTAATGGAGATGAAATGAGTAATGGGGTTGGACAATAGGGATCTATTTAAGTATCTTTAAGTAGAAATGAAGAAAACAAGTTCGAAATAGCAAGGTCACTTTACTAATTTTTGAAGGAATAGACATAATGCATTGGATGACCCTAGCGAAGCAATATTTTGATGTACATAATACTTGAGAAGATCATATGGAAGCAATTGCATCAAAGTATATGAGACCAAATACCATTCATTGGTTGGAAATGTTAAAAAGAAGTTTCCTAGAGTTCGATTGTGAAACTTTGAAATATGGGCTTCTTTCAAGTTATGGAGGTCAATAGTGGCAAGCTATTTATAAGAATTCATGACTTCGGCTTTGCATGTTCTTGATATGATTGAAATACAAGCGTTGGGGTGTTTTTTTAGGAGGATTACATGATGATATCGGATTGAGTGTTCAAACTTTGTGGTCATTATTAGTTATTGAAGTTGTCGAAATGTCCTTAAATGTGGAACATGATTTTGTGTAATCAAATGTGATCAACAATTTGCAAATCACTCGAAAAACTAGTAGTGGTGGAAATCAAGGAATTTTGGTAGCAACAAACTCGAATACATTTAGGTTTGGTAGTTTAGGAAGTGGACATACACTTTTGACTTAGGAAGAGAATTATAATGCAACTAATGATAACCCTATGAATGGTGGAGGGAGTTTTGGGGAAGGATCAAAAGGAATGTCATGTGATGAATATGTGTATGAAAGAAGTAAAGGTTTATGTTTTCAATGTGGTCGACCATATAGTTTGTAACACAAATGTTCAAACAAAGCTATGCGAGTGATGCTTCTTGAGGATGATCTAGGATTATTACATGGTAAATGGGTAGAAGTAGAAGAACTTTGTTCTCATTGGGGGTGTTATCTTGAATAGCATGCTGGTCATAGTAATATGAAGCTTTCCTTAGTGGCTTTAAGTGGATTTAAGGGGCTAGAGGCAAAGAAATTTTATGGTATTTTTTTGGACGTACATTGTTGACTTGGGAAGAGAATTATAATGCAATTGAGGGTAACCCTATGAATGGTGGAAGGAGTTTTGGGGACGGATCGAAACAAATGTCATATGATGAATATGTGTATAAAAGAAGTAAAGGTTTATGTTTTAACTGTGATCAACCATTTAGTCTTCAACACAAATGCTCAAACAAAGTTTTGCGAGTGACACTTCTTGAAGTTGATCCATAATTATTACATGGTTAATGGTAGAAGTAGAAGAAATGTGTTCACATCCGGGGTGTTATGTTGAATAGCATACTAGTCATAGTAATATGAAGCATTTCTTATAGGCTTTAAGGGGTTAATAGCAAAGAAATTTTATGGTAATATTTTTGGTTGCACCATTTCCTCCTTAGGTGTTTCTAGTGCTAGCCACCATTTTGTGCCTACAAATTTAGTTCCTACACTTTCGTTTAAAAAGGAGCAAACTTTGCTATCTTCGATTAAGTTGGGTGATGGTTACAAGGAGATTTCGAATAGATTATGTAGAAATTTAAAATTTTTAGTGCACTTTCTTGATTTTTTGAGGATTGTTATGTTTTAGATATTGGGATGAAGCGATATAATTTTGGGTGCGACATTCTTGCAAACATTGTTAGGGATTCTAGTGAAATGATATAATTGTTATGTTTTAGATATTGGGTTGAAGTGATTTAATTGTGAATTTTGTGGTTTCATGTGGGGGGATAATTTTCTTTGTTTAATTGTTGAAACTAAGGATTTGCTTCCTTTAATCGGTGATTTGTTACTTTAGTATTATGATGTTTTTGGGCAAAAGCCAAGGATTGCCACCTTTTTCATAGCATGATCATAGTATTACTTTGAAAGAGGGTGTAGGACTTATGAATGACAAGCCTTATTGATATGCTCAAGTACAAAATGGTGAAATTGAGCTATTAGTGTAAGAGATGATGGGTGCTGAGATTATGAGGGCTTGTCTTAGTCCATTCTCAAGTCTGGTGGTTTTGGTAAAGATGGATGGTCGTGAAGGTTTTGTGATGATTGTTGAGTGTTAAATGAAGTTATAGTTCCAGACAAATGTCCTATTTTAGTAATAGATGAATTACTTGATGAGTTATTTGGGGTGAGAAATTTTTGCAAGATTGACCTATGTTCTAGCTAGCATCAAATATGCGTTTTACTTGAGAGTGTTCCTATCTTGCTCTCGTTTGCTTTAGTTGCTAGTTTATACAAACCCCAATGTTTATGAATCGTTATTGACTATTTATAATTGGCATAAGGCTACCAGGTTCAATTCGTGCTCTTTTGGGGGTGTTATGCGTGTGTGTTTTGGGGGTATGTGGTGGTGTTGGGTGTTTTGTGATGTATAATTGTGTAGTGAGAGCTATAGTAGCATTGGGTAATGTCTGTAGATATTATATGATGGCATTTTAGTAATTTGAAGGATGTTAGTTGTTTGTTAATTTGAAAATGAGCAACGATTAGTTGTTGAGATCGGAGGTTTTTGGGATATTGAAAAGTGAAACCCTAACAAAGCATTGTCTAGAATACAATTGGCTTTTCTAGAGTGATTTGTGTATGTGTATTGAAGGTCCATGTCCTAATCAATCTCTTGTGTGTTTAACACGTAATTGTATCAAAAGAAAATGCAAGAAACAAGGATGCTAATGTTTGATGTTGGGGGAGAGCCTCACATTGCTTTGTTTTTGACAAGCCCAAATCATGGGCCAATTGGTTAGCTTGGGCCAAGTACTCTTATAATACATCTTATCACCCTTCTACTTGCTTGACTTCATTTGAAATAGTTTATGGCCGGCCTCCTCTTTTATTTCCTGCTTATATTCCTTGCGAAATTGGGGATCAATCGTTACTGTGTCAGCTATAAGAGCGTCATGAAACTTTGGCTTTGTTGAAGTGTCACTTGGAGGCAACTCAGTTGTGTAATTGTCATCAAGCTAACAAACATCGTTGGGATAGCAAATTGGTGTTTCTTCATCTTTGACTAGCTTACAATTCTACACTTTAAATTGAAAGCCGCTTCTAAGCTGAAATCGTGATATTATGTTCCATTTATTGGTTCTTTGCCTATGGTTATTGATTTAACTAGTGACTTGCTGCTTGCCAAGTGTGAATCTATTGATGTGCCTTTGCATGTTTTAAGGCGTATTATATGTCATAGAGATGGGATGGAGGTGCCTCAATTGTTTGTTTGGTGGATGATGCTACTTGGTTCGACAAGTACTCCTTTCAACTTCAGTTGCCTTCTTAGGATAAGGACAATCTTTAGGGGGGCAGTATTGGTATAGCCCCTAGGGAATTCTCAAATTTGATTGGCATAGTAAAAGTCTCTTGGTTGCTATTTATTTGATGGGATTTTTGGTACTAAAGTTTCATTGAGACATGAATATTATATGGGCTTATATGCACTTAATGGTATGTAGAATTAATGTGCAAGTTAGGATTAAGCTATCTTTGATAAGTGGAAGTACTACTAATGATCAATCTGCGAGAATCAAAGAACGAACATGCTGTTGCAGATTACCTAGAGTAATACTTGGAACCAATTTTTAGTTAGTTGTATAATTGCGTACAAAATTATATTTCAAAGGGGATACTTAAAATCATCAACTTCAAAAAGGTGTGCAAGGGGGAGGAAAATGAGATGATTGATGGGAGTTGCGCTTTCCTAGAAGGGTCAGCAAAAATTCATCTGTACTGTATTTTGTAGGACTTTGGTATCAATTATAATAGAGAAAATGGTGGACCAGCTCTTGATGGTATAATCGATAAGATTTATGAGAACATCGAAACAATCGGAGAATATTTTGATTGTTGGAGATCTCTTGAATGTTAGCATCTTATATAAGCTATTTTTTTCCTGTTTCTTCTCTTTTGTTAAGTGCATACTCTACTGATCTTTATCTTCATGAGTGTCACCAATGTGCATTACTAGGTTGACATTTTTGCATTGGGTGTGACAAGCTTCATTGGGCTTGAGGGACAATTTGATGTGGAGGTGTTTGATTCAACTACTGATTATGTGTAATTGATGAAGTAAGCTCCATTAATAAATAGCCCTTATCCTTTTTAATAATATTATAGACTTCTTTTTGGTGGTCCTGTGTTAGATAACACCATCAAGCCTGTTACTTGACAAATGACAAGCAATAGAGCTGCAAAGGGCTTCCTATTAATCTTTAGTTTATGCTAATGATTTTCAGGATGATAATCACACTATTTTTGCAAGCCTATTATTGTCCTAATCACAAGGTGAAATTGAGCAATTTGTATAAGAGATGATGGGTGTTGGGATTATAAGGGCTTGTTCTAGTCCATTCTTGCTTTCGGTGGTTTTGGTAAAGAAAATGGATCGGTCTTGAAGGTTGTGTTTATTATTGAGCGTTAAATGAAGTTATAGTTTCGAACAGTTGCCCTATTCCAGTAATTGATGAATTACTTCTTGAGTTGTATGGGGCGACAATTTTTTACAAGATTGACCTACGTTCAAGTTGCCATCACTTTAGTAAGTGATCGAATTTCTTTGTTTGTAATAACTTTTGGAAAGATAGTAATTTGGCGCAAGCATAACTGTGGAATTGTGTTATGGCCAATAAGCATTGATGTGATGTGGTTTATCAAGTGGGTGGTTGGGTGTTTTTGAGATTAGGGCCAATCCTTTAGCCAATGCTACTAATGAAGCTGGTTTCTGAACTTGCTCCATGTGTCTTTTGCTTGAAAAATCACATGGTTCCTTTTCTTTGTTAAATGACCTAGTAGAATTACCTTTTGATGATTTTGACATGACTAGATGGTAAAGTAAAATTTTGGGCTGTCGTTTTGAAGTTTTGGATGTGTTCGAAGTTCCTCAGTTGTTTGCTCATTGGGATGGTGTTTCTGTAGTTGAAGCTACATGGGAAGACTCTGATGCTATACATTTGCAATTTCCACTTTTTGTCCTTAGGGACATGGATCTTTTTGAAGTGTGTGGTAGTCATATGTCCCTTAGAGTTTCTAAACCATTGTGGAAGG